>JBBBDQ010000862.1:4712500-4950000 GCA_037127315.1 Ascarosepion bandense
CTTTGCCAAAGATTGGAAGGAGACTAATAGGACGGTAATTGGCGGGGTCCGAGGGTTCGCCAGAATTCTTAAATATAGGTACTACGCAGGAGGACTTCCAACAGGCAGGAAAGCAGGAAGCAGATAGGCAGAGGTTATAGAGTTTAGAGAGGACAGAGGAGAGTTCTGGGGCACATTTCTTCAGTACTATGACTGGGATTCCGTCACCGCCGCTCGCTTTGTGTGGGTCAAGTTGCGCAATTATCTTGGCGACCAGCGAGGGCGAGATGAGGACGTTATTTAGTTGAGCCTTAGTTCTGGGTGGGAAGTCTGGGAAGAAAGTATTTGTACGTCTCATCTGTTTTCGTTGGAATCTTTTCATTAACGCTAATACTAATAATAGTAGTAATAATATTTAATAATGATAATTCATTAGGTATAACACAACAATGGAACAGGAAATAATAAACCGTATTAAAGAATGGAAGCTGGACATTATCCTATCAACTATCTAATCTTTAAATCTTTTAATCTTGGTACGGTTTTGAGGTAATCATTTTACTATAATCCTTTCGCGAAAAGTTTTTACTAACCGCACACGCTGCAGTCGCCATAATACCATATAGTATCTATTACGTTCTAATTTTTCCCTGTTTATATATTTTTGATGGCTGTCAAGAATGATAATATCTAATCAAATAATTAATATCTAATGTGTATTTACAATGCACTAAATATAGTTATAAAAATTCAAAGATAAAATGGTGTTAGTAATACAATTTCTAATTTCCTTTATTTCGATATACATTGAAATTTGTAAATTCTTCTCTTAAAACATTTTGTTAAGAAAGTTTTTTGCAAATCCATTCGCTTCTTCCATTATTTATGAGAGATTTCTCCAAAACAGTTTGAAGTAAACGTCAACAGCTTCAGTATGTCTATATGTTCTTTTCGCGTTACATGTTATATCCATTCTACTTGTTACTGCTGCTTAATGTCCTCAAAGGATGAGATTTCTGTTCGCTGATACAGTACTTTATTTGTAATTCTCTAGCACCAGTCCACGATCTACTAGCTTCATTCGTTCGACATTATTTTGATCATTAATCTAATAATGTGGTTGTATGCTGCCGATAATTTAGATATTTCTAAACAATTTTGTTGCAATGCATGACATTCATGTGAATGATGTTATTTTGCGAAGATTCTTTAAGAAAATGACGTTTAAAATGTTAATCGTTTGATTTTTTAGCAATTTGCTGGGATTTTTTAAATTACAACTAGCACACTTTGTTCAGTTTTCTTATATAGAATAGTCAAATTTTATAACATATCTACAAACCGTGGTATTCAAAGTCATTAGTATTTACTAATTTTACACACTGAATTTTGATGCTGAATTTAGAATAGGTGTCATCAGTGTTTTCTTTCGATTTCCTAACCATAATTTCTCTTTTGGAAAGTCTTGCCTTGAGTCATATTTTTTTGAATACTTGGATGTCGATGTTCAGGGTAAAGATCATTCTTATCCCAGCTATGTGATATCCATAATACTCCGTTATCATGAAGACAAACAAAAGCAAGAACTATTAAAAGATACGTATTGCATATGATTTGAAATGTATAAAGTGCAAGTTTCCATCTCTTCACATCTGTGCTTAGATATGCAAAGAGCGAATAATGATTATAATAAAATTATTTTTTTTTTTAATCGTGTCACCCAAACAAGGCATTCCACTGCTACTATAGCGCAGGGGGTTACATAGAGGGATTGGGTATAGGAAATGTCAGAAGGAGGGTGATACACGACTTAGGATGTACATAGGGAGAGAGTTGGAGAGAGTGGGTGTGAGTTAGTGTGTTAGGAGGTGTCTATTGACCTTACATTTAAACTCCTGGAGGTTGTAGCCATCGGTGAAGCAAGCATGCTGTAGGGAATTCCACAGGCGGGAAATGTGAGGTAGGAAGCTGTTAGAGTAGAAATTGCGGTTAAATTTCATCGGTTTCAATGTAAAAGAGTGGGACCTAGTTGCCAATCTAGTATCTCGTGCAAATTCACATCTGGGGGGCACCAGTGATTTAAGTTCGTCAGAGCAGAAGCCATGAAAGTATTTATACAAGAGGCACAGGGAAGCCACGTCACGCCGGTGAGAGAGATACTGCAGGTGGTCAGCCAAGTCGGTATCAGTCACATTACAGATTCGTCGCTGTATTTTGTCGAGAACCCCGAGGAGAATAGCATGGGCACCCGACCAGATGTGGCAGTAGTACACAATACACGGGCGGGTGGTGGATTTATATAATTGCCGGATAGATTCAGGCGGAAAGAATTTCCGGGCCCTGCACAGAGAGCCGACTTTCATAGCTGCCGATTTAGCAATGGATTCGACGTAGTCATTCCACTTGAGGTTCGCTGAGAGGGTCAGGCCAAGCAGGCGTAGTGATTTACTCTCTGGGAGGCAAGCCTGCTCCATGCTAATGGGAGGGAGGTGCGGTTGTCTGTGGTGGTTAATTGATAGCAGCTTCGTTTTGGAAGAATTGAATTTAACGAGCCATTTTTTACCTCAATCCACCACGGATTGGAGGTCCTTGTCAAGCTCTGCAGCGAGGGTCGCCTTAACACCTACACCAGATTTTTGATCGAGGCGAGAGTAAACATCGGCGTACATGCTTACTTGTGATCTTATGGTATCGGGGAGATCATTGATATAGATTAGAAAGAGCGTAGGACCTAGGATAGAGCCTTGGGGTACACCCGCGTTTGTAGGGTAGTTCTGGTAGGCATGTCCGTTTAATACCACCTTCAGTGTGCGGTTAGAGAGGAATGACCGTATTAAGTCCAACAAATGTCCAGTTATGCCATAGCTTCGCAGTTTCCGTAAAAGGCTGTCGACCACAACTAATAACGCGGTACGGATGAACTGAATCACACACTCAAATACAATAAACTAATAAAAGGTACAAATATATATGATAACTGAGAGAAAACTCTAAACACATAAATGCCTGTCTTTGTTTAACTTATCTAAGTTTTCAATACTTTTCATGTAACACTTTGACTGCTATTTGTTTATTTTTATAACTCGTCATTATTACGAAAATGTGATTTATATCATGCTATTGAAGATACGGAACATTGTGATTTTATTCTTTGACTTTTAATTACAAACACTGTAACGGAAATTAAATCATAAAGACATTGTGATAACAAAGACGATATATAGTATATTACGTATTAAAAACAACTTTTACATTACAGGAAATATCGTCGCTCTGACGACATTTGTTAATCAGCATATCTTCAGCAAGCTCCAATAAATGATTTGTTGGATAATTAAAATAAAAATTAGACAATGGCTCCCAGATTAATAATACTTACTTTTCTTTTACGTGATTTATCAGGACGGAAACGTTAATGCTTCTCCCCAAATTTTTGTCCGTGTTTTTAATCTTGACGTTTATATAAGTTTATTCTACGAGTAATATTTTAAACCAGTACAACCTGTTGCGACTAAAATACTTCTACTATTATTTTTTTATTGTCATTGTCATGAGGAGAGTTGCTAGCAACTCAGCATGATTAAAAACAGTACCCGATAAAAATGGGTTAAGCTATCTTGTAAGGTTAACAGACATCTAGAAAATTACTGACCTCCATAACTCTATATGTGGCCAGTGCATTGATAACACCACATCGCTTCGGTGAAAGAATTCCAACGATCAAGATCTCCTCTGATGGAATCAATGTCCAAGTATCCATGAGGAGGCCATCATCTGGGATGGATGGTCTAGCAGATCGATTTGCCTAAAACACACTTTCTTCTTCTTCTTCTTCTTCTTCTTCTTCTTCTTCTTCTTCTTCTTCTATGTGCCATGTCTTTTTAAGTCGTAGGCGTTCATGGCCTTCCACGTATCTTAATCCCTAGTGGATCTTAGCGCACTGTCTCCTGTTACCCCACCCTAACCCCGCTCTGCCATCTACCGGCTCAGGCCTGTCAAATATATTATACGATGCTTTCCCCTGTCTCCCTTTCCATCTATCTGATCTGTGAGTATCAGATTCTCCAAGCCGTCCTTCCTCATCACATGTACCAGGAACTTTATATGTCTCTTCCTGATGCCCAGTATTCATTTTCTTTTCGTTTACATCCTTTCCAAAACTTAATAATTGCTCACATATTTCATCTATAATATCCCCAGCATCCTTCTGTAGAACCGCATTTCAGTTGCTTCAATTTTCTGAATAATTAATTCTCTGGCTTTCAATCTACATAAGTGGAAGAAAATGGTTACGTGCTTTTTTTTTCATTTTACAGCGACCCTACGACCACACACGTATTTGGGACTGATAATGATGTTTCTTTTATGGAAAGTTACTCATAACTACGAGGGCAATTGTAGCCCTCACTAACTTCCTGTCTCTTGTAGTTTTAAACTATACTTTATTGAATATATCGCCTAATCAGATAATGCACGAAAACTATTTAAATAGGTTACTCGCTGTTTTCTTCTCTGCCCACCTGGCTTCCTTATGTCTTATTTTTGTTAAAAATTCCAAGCATTCTTTTCCCATCCGGCGTCTCTAATTTCATCCGTCTTTTTCTCTTAATTGGAATTTTATTCAAGTGTGAAAATACTATTTAAGTACAACAAAGGTTCACATTGCTGATACCTTCAGTAAGGATCGAACGTACGGCAATATTTGAAATTCAATCAGAGCATGCTACTTTCAATGTACGGATAGTAATATGCTGATCATTATTTTAGTTTCTTTCGGCATTTATTTTATTAGAAAGAAATATTTACGCACTAATGTAAATAATTTTGCTATTACACAGTTTCCTATTTTCAATACGTATTAAAAAGGACGTACTATATGCCATAATGTTTCTTTTATCTCAGTGACACATAGATTACACAAACTGCATTACATGCAAATGAATAAAAATCTCACCAACAGGCGATTACAGACTCTAGTATATATTCTATTAATTTTTCCCTACAGGATTCTAATCAATAAAAATGACCTGTACGCACTAGTATAAATCTGACGACGGATTACTGAGAGTCGCTCGGTTTCCATGTTGTTCATGCTAGATAACGCGCCCTCCCACAGAAACCATAACTAAGAATCGCTCAGCAGAGTTGGAATAAACCACATGAGAGATCTGCGGGTGTTGAACAAATACAAGTGTGTCTAATATATATATATAATCTTTATGTATTCAAGGCCAATGTGTAAATTGTCGCCATATTATATTTTAAATTTCGCTGTTTTGTTGGGGAGGGGGGTTCAGTTGGCTACCGAATATATTACGGTCAGTTGCGTACAGTTAGTGAGAAAAGGAGCACAATGATACAATATATAATATAAATTTGGAAAACGCATTCTGTACTGCTTGGCATTCGCACCAGAAGATTCAAAACAATTATTTCAGAGAGTTTGGATATAAATATAAGGAGAGTGCAAAGGATTTGGAAAGAGTTCGATGAGTCTAATGGTTAGTACAAAGGTACGGATCTCGGAAAACTCACTCTTATAAGAAGAAAAGAGGTCGCCAATGTGTTGGTAATGGCTACTTTAAAAGTCTTCAGGTGGTAGTGCAGTGATTGTTCATGACATTGGCTACTGTTCCTAAAGTTTAGAATAGAAAAAGAGTTATATATTATTTTTTATATTTTTATTTTCCAGTTTCTGATTACCGCCATTAATATTTTGATTTTTCGAATGAGAACAGTGATGATGTAAATTTTACTTCTTTCATTTTAACTGAAAAAATTAAAGGCAAGAAGGCAATGTTTAGAATATATATATATATATATATATATATATATATATATAATTTATTACGTAGCAGTTGTGCAAACTACAAATTACTACAAATTTGTACATTTTGTTTCGATATTGCAAAAACAATGTCTCATCACGTAGTTAATAATAATGGTAACTGTTCTTTCAATGTCGAAACAAAATGTGCAATTTTGTAGTAGTTTGTAGTTTGCACATGTTGAACGTTGCAGTTATCGTATTGGTTATTTTTCATTCATATATATATATATATATATATATATATATATATATATATATATATATATATATATATATGAAATAAAATAAATTTTCAATATTCAAAATTGTTGAATGATCATTTTAACATGAAATCCCTAAGAGAGATTTTACATCTCATCAGCAACAGTACATATTTCAATATGAAAATAAAAATAAAAAATAAAAATAAAAAGAAAAAATTAAATAAAAAAGAAATATAACATGACGGTTAAGGTTTGAGAAAATTACCTCACAAGAAATTCGGAAGCAAATAATGTCTATTTTTAGATTTACTTTTAGATAGAGTTGTAAGTGAAAAAATGGAAAATTTGGCTTCGTCTGGCATTAAACAGTGAAGGGGTAAAAGGAAAGGAATAAGAAGTGGTGTTAAATTGAGACTTTGGTTAAATAAAATCGAAAGGGAAGGGAGGCGAGTGAGAAGAAAGATTAAAAAAAGGCAAAAAAAGAAAACATTTTCTATATTAGAGATGCTCAATACATGTCAAACAAAACTAACTTTTTAAATGGGTTAAAGTATTAGAAAAAAGGACTTTTTTGAAAAAGCATATTTAGGGTAAAAAGTAGATATAAGATTTAAATAAAGTTAATTAAGTTAATCTAATTAAAGATACCTCAATGTATAGATAAATAAAATAAAATTAAATTAAATTAAATAAAATAAAAATAAATATAAAGATTAAAGAAAATTATAATTTAAAAATATTCTAAAAATTAATTTAAAAAAATTTTTTTATAAATATTTATGATGTGAAAAAGATATCTATATTAGCAAAGGAATTCGGTGGTTAAATTAGTAAAAAATTTCATATTTTATAAAGGTAGACAATCAAAGGATTCTGGGAAAGGAAGGTAGAGGGGTTAAAATACTATTTAAATAAAAATTTATTTATCAAAAACCATGAAATTTATATTTAATAACCTAAAAACTAAAAATTAGAATTTATAATTTAAATGTTCACAAAATTCCTTTCATGACGGCACTTATTAATGAATTCCTTTCTAAAATTCAAGAGTATGTGCTGGTAAGGGTACTTTAATATTAGAATTTTTTTCTAGCAGAAACAGACAGCACCTATCATGAAAATTCCTCAGAATATGGGCTGAACCTATTAGTTTCCAGCAAATTACAGGGTCCATATATATATATATATATATATATATATATATATATATATATATATATATATTTGTATATTTGTATATTTGTATATATATCATATATATATATATATTTGTTGTCGCCCCAACTCGCATCTGAGCATCGGGATCGTCATCCTCTCTCCCTACTGTCTTTCTCTCCTCTGGTGGCAGTGACGAAGATGCCAGTGATTCATAGTTTGACATGACTATACACGTGAATTTGATTATGATCGACAAATTCTACCTTCCCAACATGGCTTATACTACAGGTTTTGTAACTCCAAAAGAACTTAGCTCTGGGGATCACCGGGACAAGTATGACCTTATTTGTTTTGTTTTTTTATTTATTAGGAATGCATCGAGCAGTTGACAACACTGCAGGATTAAAAATAAAACCTGTTTGTTTGATTTAAAGAAGATACAAACAAAGAGGACATGAATACTAAGAACAAAGAAGAAACAGGTGGAAATTCTTGGACAAATAATGAGGAAATATAACTTGGATAATTTGACAGTAAAAGATTATTCTGAAAGAGAATGGGCAAGAAGAATAGAAATCTAACTTGGTAAGGTTTATAAATGACTAGCAATATAGCCCGGCGTTGCTCGGGTGTAAGTAAAGCTTTGAAACTAATCTATGGTCCTGGAGCTCAGACTCTTTGGACGTTGGCACGAAAGACTAAAAAGTAATAGTTGTTTCCAGTTAAAGCGAAACCGTAAACTGAAAGAAAAATGAATGGATGTAAGTCAAATTTTGATTTTCTGGTATCGATATCAAATAAGTTTTTTCGTTGTAAACTGAATTTTGAAGGCTAAATAAGTCCTCTGAGTAAATGGTATCATGGCTGAGAATAAGAACTACAATTATACCTACTTAGAGACAAACCCGAAGCAAAAACTAAAATAAAAGGGCTGAAAAAAATACAGACATACAGGAAGATGAACAGACAGAAACACAAACATCTTGCCTTGAAAAAGAGAAGGGGTTAAAGGAAAGGAATAGTTGTGTTAAAAGCTGTGTTAAATTGAAACTTTGGTTAAACAAAATCGAAAGGGAATGGAGGCGAGAGAGAAGAAAGATAGAGAAAAGGAAAGAAAAGAAAGAAAACATTTTCTGTATTAGAGACGCTCGATACATGTCAAACAAAACTAAATTTATAAATGGGTTAAAGTATTAGAAAAATATATATTATCGATTTTCTGCCCTATTGTAAGAACTGCAACCTTGAGACTTCTGAATATCGTTTCTTATGTCTTTGTCTATGTGTGTATCAAATTTGATTAAAATCGGACCATTCCTTCTATAACCCGATTTTTTCGATTATCGATGTTTTATATTTATCGGGGGTACCTCAACACAAAACCTAGCAAAGAACACTCGCAGACGCTTATAGTACAACTGTGTAAATGTTCAAGAAAATCGGTTCAGCCGTCTCGGAGTCTGTAGGTAACGAACACACACACACACACACACAGACAAACACACACAGACAAACACACGCAGACAAAAATCCATTTATAAATAAGTTTAGATTTAGATAGATGAAATGTTGCTGAGAGTTCGAAAACCAACATCCTGAACAGATATTGCCCATACATTAATTAGTTTATTTTTTACGGACTACCAACACGTTTGTGGTTTTCAAGCCGAAACATTTTTGATAGCCGCAATTTGCTTATAGTATTTGTTGTTCACAAGCATTCCCTATTTAGTAATGCCATAGTTCGGCACGTCTTAATTTCGTTGATCGAACGACATCCGTAAGAATATGTATATTTTTTTTTCTCTTTTGCTCACTTTACCTGTATCATCGCCTTTACTTGTATCATCGTTTTCTTTTTTCGACTGTTGTTTTTTCTCTCGTTTTTACTTTATCATCGTCATCATTAGCATCTTCTTTTTTTATTCATATGTATTTTTGCCTTAATTTCCTTTCTCGTAACTTTTAATTCTATCAGCCACGTCACGATTTGGATTTCTCATTTTCCATTTTTTTATTCAGCCTCCGCTTGGCTCTTTATTTTGAATCACACACAAGCACATCCACCCACAAAGGCCTATGTGTATAAATAGCATTCATGTAACATGCACAATGTCGACCTGCTCTTGATTTTGGTCTGCTCTTATTTAAGAGAATCGTAAAAGAATAACTGCATAATATGCATTCCATATTGATTCAATTTATTTAATTCTCGTGGCGTAACTCAATAATGAAATAGCGTGTCGACCTTGTAACATTTTTTGAGATCAGATCAATGTCTTTCTAAAACGATCGCGCCCAACTTCCTTAACAAGCAACGAAACAAAATATTATAGAATTAACAATGGATTTTTGTCTGCATTTTATCTCATGTTCTATTGTATAGTATATTTGTATCTGTTTTATCGCTTATTTTATCCAACATACTGATATTGTGTGTTCATATATATATATATATATATATATATATATATATGTATATATGTGTGTGTGTGTGTGTGTGTGTGTGTGTGTGTGTGTGTGTGTGTGTGTGTATCTGCGGGTGGGTTTATTTCTTGTAACATTTTCACCAAATTGTTTATGCATCCGATTTCCATTTCTTATACTGCGTGAACTTTTGTGAATATATCTAACAATGTTTCAATCATTCTGGTCTTTACGATGGGTATATTAAACAAAGTATATTTGTTGGCCAGTCTCGGAGTGACGATGTAAATTGGCTATATATTGAGAGAAAAGGAGACAGTGGCCTGACATTGATCGAAGATTGTGTCAGCTACTCGAAAAAAGGCGATGAATAATATAAAAATGAAGAGCAAAAGAAGAATGCACTTAGTATTAGAAACCGTTAATTAAAGAATGTCTGCCCACGTCTCATGTTCCATTCTGTAGCGCCGACTGCATGAATTTAAGCTTGTTACTATGTTGGCAACTAGGTCTCTCCACGCTTTACTGTTGAACTTGCTACCTCTCATTATTGTAGACACGTCTATTGTAATAGTTATTTTCTTGTTCTTCTCACCGGAAGCTCTCCCTTCCGTTTTTTTGGGTTTTTTTTATAACTAAGATCTTAAATGCAAACATAATTGCCATCTTCCCTCTTCTTGAACATTGTTGCTTAGTTTTTTTTATTCATTCTCTAATCATCCTGACTAATGTCATCACATTCTTTTTCACTCTCAGTATTCCACTGCGTTTAATGACATTATAAGCTTGGGTGCGGTGACGTTTAAGCTGCACCGGATCCATGATTAGAGCAACCAAAAGAGCACTGATGTATCGAGGGGAAATAGCTTGAAACAGGTATTGTTTACCGTTTTCTAAACTTATGATAAAAATCAACTTTTTTTAGTTTCTTAGCAAACAGTCAGTCAGTTAATTGCCATACGTGATACATGGTTGGGCGATCATGTCTCGAAAGTGACATGAAGGACTAGCCAAAAGATTATCCCGCAGTAGATTGCAATTACTTTCTACCCAAGGCTATAGAACCCAATCTGTTCTGTTATTTAACCTGTAGGAAAGAGACGGATTAATATCTTTTTCCTAGGATATATGCGCGTAGTGAATGCAGAAAATTCAACTAGAATTCGAATATTTAAATTGGCTTCGGGTTTCTTTACATTCTTTATTAAGTTTCTGATAGCTCTTTCACTATTAAAAAATATTACTGGGCTTGGCATAATCTTTTCGTTTTCTGAAATTTTCTATTATATATTTAGATTATTTTAGGATATATTTCACAATAACCTCAGTGTAATAATACTTATAATTTGAATCAGCCCAGATAAATAACATCCCAGAATATATCCGGGTATAGTTTAGCCTAGTATAGAATGACCCCTGGGGCATGGTTAGCTTATTTCACTCTTAGAAATAGTCAAAAATATAATCAGCAAGTCTAATTGATACAAACTTCTGTTATTAGTACCATTGTTTTACTTTTACAATCTAATTATCTACACAGCACATAGAATACAAAAGGTTAATTATAAAAAATGGCTACTATCTTCATTATGTGTATTTTGTTCTGATACACACATTTTAGTTAAATGTATTAAAATCCCTTTTCCCTCTGTAATGAAATGGTGGCGCAGATTAACTGATGATACGTTAATCTCCATTACTAAACATTGTATTTACTCCATTTTTCTATATTTTCTCTCAAACGATATCTTCAATGAGGATTCTGTAATGGACTACGCTCTTACACCGTTCGTCTGCGGTATGTTAGCAAGATGCCTGACTGCCTGGATCGGTTGTTTGTGTAAGCAAATATATTATATGATTGTTAGAACAAAAGAGATAGCAAAATGACAAACTTAGAGCTAAATACAGCAAATAAATTTATTGAGAATTGACTGCCATTGGCCCCAAGGAACACGGCGAATTGAAGAAGAAAAAATATAAAATCGAGTCTCTTATAAGAAAGACTTACGTAGTAATAACTGTATAAAGAAAAAAGATTTAGTGTAAACCTGCTCGAATAACAGGGGTGTATCATCTGTAGTACATTCGCAAAGAGGTGAACGAGCCTAGTTTACTCAGGTGATTCGTAATACGGAGCAATAGAGGTCGTCGCTGTAAATCCAACTCATGCACATGGCTTCAAGAAGTGACGTGGGAACTGCGAAGGCCACATTCTAGACAACGTTATCGAGCTGGTAAAATTGTGTGAATTTAGACCCTCTCCGCAAACCACCTGTGTCAAAAGGGTATCGGCCAATGGCCATCATAGGCGAAGGAGCTGAGCTTCGAATGTCAACAGCTTTAATACTGGGTGGATGAATTTCTCAGATTTGGGACGTAGTAATCTCAACATTATCGGTGCTAGAATAACTGGCAAGCTATTGTACTATTTTGCCTTCAATGCCACCTTGGTCTACAGAGTAGTGGTGGCCACAGCGGCGCAGAACGCGCTAACTGAATAAATATCGATGATGAATGATGATGAGATTTTAAGACTTTTAGATTAATTGATTCTGGGTACTTTTTAGAGAAGTTGTTCCTTTATTTAGGCTAACTGGTAATCTTAAATGTTCAAATATGTTCTAAACTTCTCTGTTACGTTTTAACGATTATTATTTTCCAAACCTTTCAGTTTCCATGAAGGAAATTGTGCTTACGGTTATTGGCACACTTTTAATTGGATTCATGATCTCTTTTTCATCGTCATCATCTTCGTCATCATCATCATCATCATCAGCAGCAGCAGCAGCAGCAGCAGCACAACTCTACCCACCACAACACCAATATTACCATCATCAACATCCATCAGATAGCCGGGTCGCTGCGAAACCGAGAACATGAACAGTTCCTTCTACATATCTGAGTTAAAAGCCAGAGAAATATCCACACAGGCGCAGTAATGTATTTGGCTAGTTGACCTGGTAGATAGCCTCGATCTCCAGATCAAAGCACAGCCGATGACTTCTACCTCAAAGGCTGGCTTTGCTCATGGATTCGTGCCCTTTGATTTCGTCGGGGAAGCAATAATGCAGGGTGTATTAACATTCGAAATTAATTTCTGATGAAATAATTTAAAAATAGACATTCCGAGTGCTATTTAACAGCACACAGCGATCGAAAGTTTCCGTCAACTTGATAGAAATTAGATACAAGGTACGTAGACGTATTCATCTACTATGTACTCTCACCAGAGAGAAGGTTAATCTCTCTATGTTGTGTGACCAAATAATATCAATTTAATCTTGCAAATTCAGGTTCACATGAGATTTTCGACTTTTCCTTATACAATCATTTCTAGCTTGTTTAAAACGCCGATAGTTCGTTTTCTCTCTTTTAAATAATCTAGACACATATGCGAAGTCGATTATGAAACAGACGTCAACTTCTTTCTCCCAACAAGCCCATTTCGAATAATGTATGAAGAAAAGCATTGTAAAATATTAATTGTTCTCTTGTCAAAACCAATTGAAACTTTCTGGTATTTTCTGTTTCTTTCGCCGATTATACTGCAACTTTCTACACCGTGTCGGTTTTGTCTTCAAAAATTATTTCGTACGGTGAGACGTAGGATGATGTTCAGTCATAGGCGCAATGAGTGTAATTTCAGGCCCGCTGTAAGTGTTTCTTGGTTCGAATATCACTTGTTAAAAAATTCTTCTTTCAAAAAGCATAAGTATGGAATAAGAAATAGTTGAACTTGCAGGTGTAGCAAGGCGGATCTAACCGGAACTGTTTAACGAATAAAATTCTGTGAGCATTAGCCGAGCAAATAAAGAAAATAGTTTGAGGGAATAGATACGGGGAATCGAAAAAGGCATAAAGATTTTACAACCTCAGCCCAGATATGTTCTCCTTTCTATGTCTTAAAGCTACATGCTATTTTTAAATGGACTAGGCCATTCAATCTTTGATGTAAACTTAATCACATTTTGCTTCCAAAGAAGATATGAAAAAATAGATGTATTCTTTGATCAATACGCGGGAAATGTAATTGATGTCACATTCATTAACATAATTTTCGGTGAATGCACCACGTAGAAATAAGATTTCTATGCCTTTCTAACAGAGTTAAGACAAAGAAAATGGACTCGCGTTTGGTAATTGTTGCATAATAAATGTTTTATATATATAAATTCACACAACATTACACAGTAATATAATATATATGTATACTTATATATGGATTATGCAGCATATTTATTGCCTTATACATATATACTCATCTGTAGACAGATCTGTTTCGCTGTATCAGACCTCATCAGCACGGTTAGACTCCGATTGCTTACCTAATCCAGAATTGAAACCCGACCGCATCGGCGTCAGTCGGCGATTCTACTCCTAGGCCACGAGCGTCCGGTAGATGAAGGTAGACCTTTTAGCGAGTATATTATTACACACGCCCAATAGCTAAAGTGCTCTAATTCATTATTGAATGAGTGATGCGTATATATATATATATATATATATATATATGTATGTATGTATGTATGCATGTATATATATATATATATATATATATATATATACATATTTTCTAACATTGATTCTAGTCACAGTAATGTCTTTGCGAAGTCCTCCCATTCCTCTTTCTGAAGCACTCCCTCTACTCTCTCTCTCTCTCTCTCTTCAAAAATATGTTTAAGAAGACAGCCATTTAACTAGCTCTGACTGGATACCACACCACTATCATTCCCGAGAACAAACATGTCCTTTTAAAAATGACATATTCAGCCCAACGACATGAAGGGTGTTAAATCGAAAAGAATTAATTCCTTGCAGGGCAAGGATCGACATGGTCAACAGGTATCTCTAGACCGTTTCCCTGCGACTGTGTGCAACAAACAAAGAATTATCTTGGGGAAATGAAACGTCAGAACGTTCAACAACTGCGCTCAACTAGAGATTGTCAAGCAAGAGAGGAGTAAATTAAGCATTAATATTCTTGAAATATGCGAAACTAGATGACCTAACATTGGAGGCTTCAGCAGCGACAACTACAGGATAATATACGCAGGCGGCAAAAATAAGGAAAAAAGAAGTCCGCTTTATTCTGGACGAAGAAATGAGGAAATACTTTCTGGAATACGACCAGCTTTCCGAGAGAGTACTCTTTGTCAAACTGGGAGGGAGATTCTTCAACATGTCTGTTATAGTAGTTTATGCATCAACAACGCAAAGCACTGAAGAAGAGATAAAACCATTCTACTCCATATTAGACATTGTCAAGACTCAGTGTAAAAGATAGGAAATTGGAATCATAATTGAGAACTTGAATGTCAATGTAGGTAAAGAGAGGGAAGGGGAGACGATAAGCAAATTGATCCATTGGTGCACATCAAGTGACCAGTTAATAAATAACACCAGGTTTCAAGATCATCCACGACGTACATTGGCATGGAGAAGCCTAAACTATGTAAGTGACGACTGTGTTAGCGGCCATCTCCCAGTCATCTGCAAAACAAGGATGAAATTCCCGAAAGGTGCCTAGTGCATCACCGAGACTGTAATACAACTCGTTCGTGAATGACCTCAACCTACAGGAAAAAGTACTTACAGCGTGAAAAGCAAATACGAAGAACAAATTAGAAAAAGACACTTGCAATGGGACTCACTAAAGAAAGCGCGAGTGACATCAGAAAACAACTTTGCCCCAAAGGAAAACCGATGCAGAAGAAAAAAATGATTCTTGATATGATGCAAATGAGACAGAAAACAATGCCAAGACATAGAATGGAATTCAGGAAACTATACAAGGAAAAAAATAGAAAATGCAGACAGGCTAAAGAGGAATGGCTCAACAATAAATGTGCAGAAGTGGAGAAAAATAGAAATAATCCAGCGAGTATATAAAAAATCTTTCCACAACAAATAATAATACACAAAGATGTGGTCAGGCCAAAATTATTAATATCCGAAGTGGATGCTACAATGGCCAAAGTGTATAGAAACAAAGCAGCTGTTACAGACGACATTGTAATAGATCTGCTGACAGCCTTGAATGAATTCGCCGTAGAGAAAATTACAGAAATATTAAATTAAATTTGTAACAGTGGCGAAATACCGGACGACCTAAGCAAGTACATTTCCATTGCACTGCCTATAAAGTGCGAACTCCACCGAACATTCAGTTTGTTGAGCCACAACACAAAATAGATCGTCCGAATCGTGATAAATAAAGCGAGAAGTAGAATCAGGCCAGAGATAAGACAAGAATAGTTCAAGTTCATCAAAGAGACAAAAAACGCCATATTTTCTGGAACAAAGAACGCCATATTTATGATTAGGATGTTATGCAAAAGGGCAAGAGAAATGAGAAAATACGTTTACTTATATTTTTCAATTATGCGAAGGTTTTCGACAAAGTACGCCGCAAAGATTTAATGGAAATACTCAGCAACGTCTGCTTTTTTTGGGGGGGGAGACATAAAGGTAATCAAGAACCTTTACTGGCAGCAAACCGCCTGCATACGGGCATATATATATATATAAGAGCAATAAAAAAAACGTTTAAAGAAAGATTCAATAATCACTAACCGTCAATCAACATAGATAATACAAAATCCACAGAACACTATCGAAATCACAGTGGTGATTTTACAGAACTTTTAAATCAGCATGACTGCCGAATTAAGGGACAATTTCTTCGCATTAATCGTGTTAATGCTCTGTCCTTATCTTGATATTAAGTACTTTATGGCAAAAAAAAACAGCTGTCAAAATATCTTTTTATCACTAAACCATTGAAAAAACAGCAATCTTGGCACTAATCATCAACAAAACAAAGAGAGTCAAACAGAAAACAGAAGGATACAGAGAGACAGAGAGATTTATATGCTGAGCCGTTTTTAATCTAAATTCAAAGCTTGGTTGTAACACATGCCATGTGATCATGTCTTCGTCTGTTGGTTGTAATGACTGGGTAATTGCTTTCTGAGCATACACCGTTTGTTAGAGCATCAAGCAGAGAGATCTTTTATTTCTTTGTTGTTCAACACCTAGTGAAGCCATCTGTGGTATGTACGGCAACTATACTGAGGGAACCATAATTACAGTTTCTGAGAAATCACGCATAATCTAGCAAAATCAGTAGTTTTATCAACTCCAGTACTCTAGGAGGATTAGTAACAACGATTCCGTAATAGCCTAACGAACGCCTTTCAGTTTTACTCAAAAGGTTTGTCGTGTATTTTTCAGATATTTTACTAAAGTGCCACCCGACCTGATTCCCACCCTATCAAGCCAAACTCCAGAAAGATAGTCAGAACCGACCTTGCTGTCACATGATCGGCCACACACGTAAGTCGATAGTGTGAACATAGGAATCAATAAGATTATATGTCGAAATTTTCTATGTTTAAACGATCTAGTACGGTATTGGGCCCTCTTCCTCTATAAATATATCAAATTTATGGATATGTGTGCATGCATGCGGGCATGTGTTTGTTTTTTAATATATATATATATATATATATATATATATATTCATTATTGTTGTTACTGAAAAAATCATAAAAATGACAAACGAGGGAAACATGTAACTAATGCCAAAGATAGTCTGATAATAATTCAGCGTATTTTTACTTCGTTTGCCGAATATAACTTCTCGAAATTTCAATATCGGCTCCGAAGCAGTCTTTAAATTTTTAATGCGATTGCAGGTTATTTTTTTATTTTCTTTGCATATTTTACTGTTTGGTCATGTTATTATAAAATTTTATCTATTTTCTCCATAGCGATTTCCCATTTTCTTTCATGATTTTTTTTATAGTCAATACATGAAGAATTTTTGGGGTTCAAATTATGTTAGCCACCGTAAAGTAAGTGATATCATTTTTTAGCTGTAAAGGAAAATTGAATATCAAAACCGCTAGTCAAATAATGCTCATATATATTCAAATATTCGAAACAACAAAATTAAATTACACAAACACACACACACACACACACACACACACACACACACACACAGTCACACACTCACACACACTCAAACACACACATATACACACACATGCACACACACACACACACACACACACACACACACACACACATATATATATATATATAGTTTTAAGTTATGGTTTCTTTAGAAGCAATTATGCTCAGTAGCAATGCTAGACCGTATTTAAATATGAATTAAAATAGTAGACTCTGAGGTTAACACTAAGAAGCGACAATCTGTTTCAAAGTTGAACGCAATTATCAGGCCATGTGTATTCCGATTTTGGCTCGACTATTTACCGTAAGAACTTCAGAAAAATCTTAATAATATATTATAAGAATTTTCTTGTTTACTACATTTAGTAAAAGGTACTCACAACAAATATTTCTACCAAATAAATACATATATATATTCTAATGTATATTCGCTCTATATTAGAATGTTACATATTGTATAGTCAAAACATTCTGTTAGTAATTGATTCGACTCTCCAATTGTGTTATTCTGCAGTATTTACATTACTCGGACTATTTTCCTCAATTTTGTTGCCATTTACATGATGTTTTGGCTGTTGTACGCTTCGGCCTTCTTCAGGAGCTAGGAATTTCGAAATGAACACTTTATCACAATCACTGGGGTATATAGACTTCATTCAAAAGCAATGGGTTTTTTTGGAAGTTTTATCACAGGTATTGCTCTGTCGTTTTTTATTCTTCGCTGAATCTGTTATGTGTATCTCGAAAATGTGTAAATGGATAGAACGTCTTTTCAATCTGCGGTTACCGGGTTGGTTGGTTTGTAGTTGCTGCTTCCCGACTGTTAGTCAAGAGCCCGATATCTTGTGTAACGTCCAGGAAGACTGCTCTGATCAATAGTCGGATAAAATCGGGATTATTGCAATTTTTTGTTCGCATACAAACGTGTCCCTGCAAGCATCCCTGCAAGCATCAGTCTACTCAATATAACTTCCCGCACCTCTTACATTTGACGAGTAACTGCTGCTACTAAACTAGGCCTATTTTTGTCTATATGTTACACCATGACTATAAGCAACCAAAGATGTAAAACAAAACCAGTCTAACAAAACACACCTAAACTTATCAACATTTCTATCTACAAGATTAGTGGTATTTGCATCAACTTCTGCAGTGTTGAATCGTTCCTCTTTGAAAATCTTAACGCGGCAATCTTCTGATTTCTCGATCCCTGGCTATCTTCCTCTCTTTAGGAATGACTGTATTCTTCACCTTCTTGGTGTGAAAGTTCATGCCCTCGAATATCCCCCGCTGGCTTAGGAACTCTCACTTGAATCACCTGACCATTATTTCATATGTATCCGTCTCTCGCTACTATGCTCAGTCATCTGTCTCTTCTTTCTCCGCCATTACCATTCCTCTCGTCACTGTTTTGGGCGCTAAACAGTTTATCTGATAATATAGACAATGTCAGCCCGCTACATCCGTTTTCAAATATATTTGTGTCCGTTGTCATTAATGCCCATCATACCAGGTGGCTTAATCACTGACCTTGATGGCATCCAAAACCTGGATTTCTTAATCTTTTACCCAAATTGCGAACTTTTTCATGCGTTTCTCCTGAAGGACATATTACTCTTCTTGATCTCTTCTTTACTTCTATCACTGAATAATACTGTGGTATGTAGCTCTGTCTTCTTGATAAATCAGATAACGTGGTTGTGTTTGTAAACATCTCATGTCAACAGAAACCCGTTATCTACAGAATATCTTTCTGTTATGAAAGTATAGATTGGCACTCATACCAGGATTTCATTTCTTACATTTCTATGGAATGAAGTTTTTAATCTTTCTGTAAGAAACTGTGCCTCTGAAGTCTCCTCCAGGGTGAAAGTCAGCATCGATGCAAGGATTTCTAACATAAATCTCATTCATCTCATTGGTTCTCACTTGCAGTATCGGCTGCTAATGCCCACAGAAATTACTTCTTCTGGCTGTACCTGAGTGACACGTCTGATTACAAAAAAAAACATCTTTATGTTTTGCTTGTATGGAATGCAAGCGTGTTCTAAATTAAATAATGTTATTGTTTGCTGATAGAATAAAAACATACGGCATCTCGCAAGTTCACTTCTGGATTTTATTTGTGGCACTGCAAGTGTTTGCAGAGCAACAGCAAATCCTCGGTTCAGCTTTTATTCAATCATTTCAATGTCCTCATATCTACAGCAAACAAAGTTAAATGTTTTGCTCGTAAATTTCTTTCCAACTCAACACTTGACTCGTCTGGAGTAACCAAACCCGGTTTTCTACCTAGAACAGATGCTCTAGTGAATGATATGTGCATAACTCCGTCTCTGCTCTTGAAAATCATTTCTAAATTAAACATTAATAAGGAAATTTGGTGGAGATGGTATACCAGCTGTTATCCTAAAGAAATGTACACCCAAGCTCTCTCGAGTTCTCTTCACACTCTACAACTACTGCCTCTCTGCTTCCTGTTTTCCATCTTGATAGAAGTCCTCCTTTGTAGTCTATGTTTTTAAGAGCTCTGGTGAAATCCCTGACATTCTTATGTATAGCCCGATTAGTCACTTACTGCTTTTTAGAAAAGAATTCGAGGTTCTAATCAAAGCTGAAATGGTTAAGCGTTTTACCACTCATGACTTTCTCTCTGACAAACTATATGTTTTCTGCTTTGCCAAGTCTATTGGTGAGGTACTGCTAGCTATCACTGAATATTTATACCAAACACATTGTAATAAACGAGAATCATGAGCTGTGGCTCTCAAATATAGTTTACAGGATTTAGCATTTTGAGGTTCTACGCAACTTCCAGGTTACGGTATGACAAGTCGGTTGTCCGATTTCATCCAACCGTTTTTATCAATTCGTGAAATTAAGGTAGTTTTGAACGGGTACACCTCAAGATCCTGTCAAACAACGGCAGGTGCTCTCGAATGCTTAGTCCTAGTTCCTGATAATTATCAATCATTTTCCTCATGTCATTAGTTCCAATGAAGACATTTATGGAGATGACAGTACCATTTGTTCTCGTCTCAATTCTTGTAAAGAACCTGCAATCAATGGTTATCTGGGTCTAGAAATAAATTGTACATTGTAATGCTTCATAAACAGATTTTCTTTTTAAGCTCTATAAAGAATCTTTCCTGTTCACCATCAGCATAGCTGAAAGAAGTCTCCTGGAGATCAACACAGTGTGCCTTTTTGGACTTACTTTAACCCACCTGAAACAACATTACGTGCAAATACCATTGGGAAACTTATTAATCCGTCTCTTCCCTCCAGCTATAGGGTAAATAAAAGGACAGATTGTGTTCTATATCGTTAGTTGACGACCAGTTTACCGCAAAAATTAATAGCAGCCTACTGCTGGAAAATCTTCAGCCCAGTCAGTCATGTCTCTTTCGAGATATGATCGGCCTAACATATTTCATGAATGGCACTTAACTGACTGATATCGTGCAAATTATTTTTTTCGTGTTTCGAATATTGCTGCCACATCTGATTTAGCGCTTCTGCTATATATCTAAACATTCTTGAGAATAAAATAAGAAGAATTTGCCAAATAATTGGACATGACCTGTCATTTCGGCTTCAACAATTTTCTTATTGTCTAAAGATAGTGACCCTGTTATCTTTGTATGAATAATTTGATGATAAGTGATTTGAGAAGCTTTTATAGCATTTCAACTTAACGAATTAAGCGATTTCATTGACTGTCAAATAGGTTTCATCATTATACACTTCGAATTTAATCTGTGTTCTAATTGCTTTTTTCTTTCTATCTTCTTGATTGTGGAACTCACTCCCGGTGAATTTTTCCTTTCGACTACAATTTTCAACTTTTAAATACAATGTCATTTTATTGTCCTCTCTACCCTCCTAAAGTTTATTTCACTAACAGTAAGCCATTCCTTTTTAATAGCATAACGACCAATCATTTGTCAGCAGTAAGCTCTACGAGGAAAGGGCATAATGAACCAAAGGAACTACTGTCATAAGGACAATAAATTTTCGGAAATATTTCTTAGAGAAAAAACGATGAAACAAATCAGTTAAGATGGGGTTTGTCACTGACTTGTCACACACACACACACACACACACTCACACACACACACACACACATATGCACGCAGACATATACACACACAAAACAGGAACTAACAACGAGTGACGAATGTTTTGCTTAAGGGAAATCTTAGGAAAGGAAGATGACTTTCAAGTATGAAACTAATTGATCAGTGCTCACTTTTATATTGGCTTTCTATTCGTGATATAGAATATATATCTCATAAAGATACCATAACATACACACACACTCACACACAGGCACACAAAATCAAACAAACAAACAAACACACACACACTCACACACAGGCACACAAAATCAAACAAACAAACACACACACAAACAAAACACACACACACACACACACACACACACACACACACACACACACACACATATATATATATATATATATATATATATATATATAGCTGCATAAAATTAAATTCATTCAGTTTTATGCTCATTCTTTCCCTATAAATACAGCAACATTTAAATTTTCAGTATCTGAATAAATATATTCACCACCCTTCTTACATGTGAAATTAAATGTGTCTGAGATGTTTTATAATATATGATGACCTTAATTTGTTAATTATTATTAATGGGTTTAACATTTCTATCTATCTTATTATGTCTTTGAGTGTTGTCTCATCATATTTGTAATCATTATGCATTTGGTTACACACACATACACACACATACACGCCACGCATATATATATATATATATATATATATATATATATATATATGCACCTCCTTGTTGCGGACGCATGACATCATTCGTACTGAAGAAATATATTTAGTTTTCAATGACTCTCTAAAACAAGGCCCTTCTAATACTTGATTTTAGTTACGTAATCACACTGCTGATAAAGACTAATTCGTGTTAAAATCTCAGACTAGAAAAGATGTTTTTATTTCCATTTTGTTATGGCAACAACAAGTAAAATTTGCAAAATGCTATTCGCATCCTTGAAGAAGAATCAAGAATTATCATAGATAAGAAATGTTGAATGTTTAACAAAATATTACTGCAAGAAAAATTACTGCCAATACATATATATACACACACACCCATATATATATATATATATATATATATATATATATATATATTTTGCGTGTGCGCATGTGTGCGTGAAAGGCTGACTGCTGAATGTATTTTCTAAACATTATTTGTTGTTAGTTACTTAATAAATATCATTTAGATGAAGCACAGTGCCCCCAAAAGTTGGACTCCTAAGTAAATACAAAACCCAATATGCAATTCCTTATTGCTCTCCGAGGCTTTGTTTGTTTCCATTGTTCCACACCGAGATTCCAAGGTTGTGCTCAAAGTGTATTGATAAATCTATACAATTATCTTCAGACTTAAATTTTCATATCTATATACACACTATCAGTTAGCTATATATTCATGCACTAACGCTTTATGAAAAATTTGCGTATACATTCAAAATATAGAAGACATACCCACAGAAAATACTTATATGCACACACATGTGTATATCACCACGTTTATAATATTTAATAGTGCAAGAAGAGAATTGCAATTTTTTGTTAATACAAAGATGCTCACGCGATTTTCAATTGCGAATGACACGCGAGAACTTTGAATGAACGCTCCCTATTAAAAATAAGAAAAACAAAATAATATCTTATGTTACAGTCGTTTACAAAAGGGTAAAATGACAACAGCGGAAACATTGTACTCTTGAGAATGGCCAGAAAAGTAGATGAAAACGCCAAACAATTTTAGATTTCTTATATCTAGCAAAAAGACAATATCTATCTATCTATCTATCTATCTATCTATCTATCTATCTATCTATTGAAGGGCACTTTTGTTGTATGCAAGTATCTAAATGTTTAGATGTAAACATGGGTGGGTCAAGAGCTGGAGTGATTTACTCAGGGTTCATAAATTACTCATCAGGCCTGGCAAAATTAATGGAAAATTTTCGACAAACAAGCCGTGACCTCTATGATTACCTTCCCTGCTTTTCCCAATATTTACGACGCAAGAAAACTTAACTCTGACATCTTATCCTCTTTTTGTATATATTTCTATTTTTGTTTATTGTTTTCGACATTTTTCCCCTTTCTTAACTTTCGTCTATAAGATTTCGATTTAATTTCGAAATTGACAACACATGACCTTCAGAAAAGAATGCATCTTCTCATCTGAAATTAAGAAATTTGTCAGATATATAGTCTTGAAGACGAAATAAGGTAGGGTGGAAGACAGTTGACGGTTGTATTGCAGACATTTTGGGCTAGTAGAAGTTTAATCTGTGCCTTTAATAGACTATCATTTATTGGATATAAGCCGTAATCGAACACTTTGAAAATATATAGAATATTGATTTTAGACTGTTTTTTTTCCTTGCATATTTTGTCGTATGAGTCGAACGTTTATACATACAGGCTTTGTATAACAATTTAATTCAGCAAATATGCGTCATATAAAGTTCCACATGGTTGGGAAATATGTGTACTGGTAGAAAAAAATAAAAAAATAAAAAGCCACGAAAAATATCAAAAACCAAGAGAAAGAAAAAAAGAAATATAAAAGTAACAATCATATAAAGAAAGATCAAATTAAATAAACCAAGAGAGAGCGAGAGAGAGAGATAAAGAAAGAGAAAGCAAGAAAGAAAGTTAAAACGTAAGAAAGGATCATAGAAAGAAAGAAAGAAAGAAAGAAAGAAAGAAAGAAAGAAAGAAAGAAATGAAAACAATCGAATAAAGAAGAAATAACAAAAGAAAAATAAATAAAATAAATAAAGGAACAATGATAGAAAGAAATAAGATGGTATATATAAAAGGTAGGCAAAGAAAGAAAACGGAAAGAAAGAAATAAGATAGAAAGAAAGAAGCGATGACAAAAAGCGCAACAATAGAAATAAACTTATAAAGAACGAAAGAAAGGTAGAGAAAAGAACGAAGAAAAGAATAATGATAGAAGGAAAAAAGATACATAGAAAGAAAGAAATAATTAAACGAAGACTGAAAGGAAGAACAATAGAAAAAAGAAACAAGAAAGAAAGAAAAAAAGAAAGAATTTAACAAACACACAAACAAAGAAAAGTAATAAAGAAACGAAAACAAACCAGAAATAGAAAGAAAGGAAAAACGATACGAGGAAAGAAAGGAGCGTTTCATATAAGAAAGAAAGAAAGAAAGAAGGGAACAACGGTAGAAGGAAAACAAGGAACGTACATAGAAAAGAAGTCAAGAATGAGAGAGAGAAAGGAAGAAAAACAAAGAGAGAAAGAAAAAACAAAGAAAGAATGGAGAGGCGATAGAAAGGAACAATAAAAGAAAGAAAGAAAGAAATACGATAGAAGGATCGAAAGGATCTCACATAGAAATAAATATATAGTTAGAAAGGAACAACAACAGAAAAGAAAAATGATCAACGGAGGGAAAATAGAAAAATGAATGACAGAACGTTTTGCTGCTCAATTAGTGTATTCAATTTCTAGTTCTGTAATTTCTAAGAAATGTTTCTTAATAGTTCTAAGATCAGAAATATGAAAGTAAGTCTATGAGAAAGCGTGGTTGTAGTAAAACCAATTATTAGTATCAAAGATACATATCTGAGCGCGTATGTAAATTGATACGCTACATTGTTATTTTTTGTAGAGGATTTAGTTGTGTCGTTGTTAGGTTCTTAAAAAGTACGAGGTCAATTGTTATAAATGTTTTATAACATATTATAAGCTTAATTTGTTAGTTATTATTAATGGGTTTAACATGTCTATCGATTATGTTTTTAGTGTTGTTTCATCATGTTTGTAATTATTACGCATTTGCTTACACATCTATATACACGTCCTCGTTGCTGACGCCTGACATAATTTGTACTGAAGAAATATATATAGTTTTCAATGATTCTTTAAAACAAGGCCCTTCTAATACTTCCTTGATTTTAAATAGAAAAGAAGGAAAGAATGAGCGAGTAAAAAAGAAGAAAGAACAAAGAGAAAGGAAAAACAAAGAAAGAAAGAAGCGACGAGAGAAAAAACAATAACAGAAATTAAGAAAGAAAGAAAGAAAGAAAGAACGATAAAAAGATAGAAAGGATCAAACATAGGAAGAAAGAAATTGTTAAACGAAGACAGAAAAAGAACAACAAAAAAAGACAAATAGACAACGAAGGAAAAAGAGAAAAATGTAAGCCAGAAAGTTCTGCTGATCAATTAGTGTGCTCAATTTCTACTTCTGAAATTTCCAGTACTGCTGTCTTTGAACTCAGTTTCATCTTCAAAGGGGCAATCAAGAACATGTTGAAAGAAACCTGGACAAATACTTCAATGTTTAAGTTAGAAGAATATTGGTTTCATATGGTTAAAAAATTAGCAAACATCTAGTTAATGCAAGAAATAAAAATTTGTTTGTATTTACAAAACAAACTTCTTATTTTAGTAGTGAAATATGAGCAATATTAATAATCTTAAAAACGGCAAAAGTTGCCTTGAATCTAACTATTTTTTGGGTACATATTATCTGTATTTTTACAGGCAATAGGTCACTTAGTTCAAGTACTTGGACATGAGGAAAATAGTGGAGTTAGAAACACTCGTATAATATTAGAGACAAGATTCCACTTGTATTAGAACATCGCTAACGGATAATAAAATTGAAACACACTGCAAAACAATGATGATATTAACTAGTTATAGTACGTGAGTTGAAGTGAATTCATAATTCTCTTGTAAAATACATGACTCAGTTTATTCTAGCCTAAGACTATCTAGGCGACTGAATTCAACCTGGCACCAGTGTACATACGTGTATGTAATTTTTTACTGTAATCGAGATTTCTTGAGATTTTAGCCTTATTAAAACTAAATAATATATTTTGGGTTTTGGAGTTTTATTTTCCGTCAATAGATTATGAAAGAAAAGAAACATGCCATACTAGATATTTTTGATCACTTCTCCTAAGCAAGGCAATAAAGCCACTAAGAGTCATAGGTCCACTAAGTGTGAGGGGATATGAGAAACATTTAAGGAGAAAACAGGAAAAAAATCATAATCAAGATGATAAATTTCAACGATTGTCATTGCATTTAAATTTTTGAAGATCAAAGTTAGCTTACAAGCAGCGAGAGATATCCACAAGCGTGAAGTGCAAGAGAAGAAAACTTAACATAGAACGCACGGTTATAAATAACCATTTCAACTGTAAAACGATGGGATCTTGCTGCTAAACTTGTATTGCGCTTAGATTCATAAAGTGTGGGTACCACAGACGAAGTTACTTTCAAGAATTTAATGAAACTATCTACAGAAAAGATACCGGGTAGCTAGTTTTAGGCGATGAAAAGAGACTTAAGCCAAATATAATACTGCAGATTCATCTTTTGATTTTAACAAAATAGGATGTGGCGTCAATATTCAAAGCATGAGTGAATGCAATACTTTTAAATATTTAAGATAGTTTCTGGCGAAAAGAATTGTCTAGCACGACACAGGGAAACATATTTCTTGACAGCGGGCATAGTAATTGATTCAATATAATGTTTGCATTTCATGTCAGAGAAAAACATTTGGCGACGTATGTTCATCACAACCATTTTCTTAGGAGTTAACATCAGTCACGGTGATGGGGTGTAAAAGACGGTGAATAGATAGTCTTTTCTTTTTGGAGACGTGAAGCCATTCTCGTATCAATTAATAACAGATTTTGGCTTTTTATTAATTGATTCAACTCAAAGCAAAAACAAAAATCATGTTATTGACATACACGACAGAAATTTTAGAATTTAGACCTTCATGGTAATGCTGAATTGTTATCTGTGTATATTTTTCTAAGAATCCTCAGAAAACAGTATTAAATCTTAACAATATAGGGAGAGTTGATCAAGAAAAATAGAATAAATATAAGGATTTATTACTGGTGGACATAATCTTAAAACGAAAAGATGTGTGGCTGACAATTTGATGGCATTAGATTCGGAAAAAAAAAGAAAATGTTTTAGATATAGTGAAACAGGAAAAATTAAAGACTAAGGTTTGAGCTCGTCATTGGAGATGACAAAATCAAACTCAATTATTATGTGATGTCTGTCTTGTAATGTGGAAGTGAATGCTGGACAATCTCATCAAAGATAAATGAAAGACTTGAAGCAACTGAAATGTGGGTCTACATAAAGATGTTGAGGATAACATGGACATAGCCTGGAAGCAACGACGAGATTTTTGAGAGGATGTACACGAGAACAAAATTGATACTTAAAATCAGACAAAGGGAACTTTTGGGATATGTAATGAGGAAACAGAGCTTCAAGGACCTGGTGTTCAGAGAACGTATAGAAGGGAAGAAAGAAAAGAAAAACCAACGGATGAAACACTTGAGGGACTTGAGCAAATGTACGATGGAGCGCGGATTTAGTGGAATAAAAGGAAAAGGAGTATTAAGAGAGCCACGTGATAGAAAGTTATAGAAAACCATGATCGCCTACTTTCTGAAGAGACACGACACAAAGAAGAAGAAGGAAAAGAAAAAGAAGAAAAAGAAAAAGAAAAACAAGTAGAGGAAAAAGAGGTAAAGAAAAAGAAGAAAAGAAAAGAAGAAGAGGAAGAAGAAAAAACCAAGAAGAAGAAGAAAAGAAGAAGAAGCTATCAAAATCAACTATAATGTGACAAAAGTGTCGTGACAAACAAAGGAAAACCGAGCAAAAATATCGAAAAGTGCTTAGAAATATCTAAAGATGTGTTTTAAGCAAAGTATTAAGAGTCAAGAAATTTTAGAATAGAGTGCTAAGTAACTATATGAAATCACTTCTCCAAAGGCTGTGAATCGTAGAGAATCTTTCAGGAAACGAAAGAATTACATCTGATAGTGGCCTGTTTGCCTTCCTTCCTTCCTTCCTTCCTTCCTTCCTTCCTTCCTTCCTCTTCTACGGGACGTTGTCAGCATGAACTTTCACAACTACCTCACCTTTGTAACCGTGTTATAAATGTATTGTTTTTTTAACTATGCATCGTAACTTTTCTGTCGTTTAACCAAGTCGTTATATTGTTTAATTTCAGTTTCTCTCTACCTATTATGTTCAATGTGTCTAATCTATAGGATGCAAATCCTATATCATACATCAACCAACTAAAAATGCAAAATAAATTGCACACCCGCAAAAGAGGATTCAAAAGACTAAAAGCATTTTTTTTCTTTCAAAAGCGAAACTCTGGATCCTGATTGGATGACAAATCAACAAATTCGAATGACGCCAGCGAAACAGTTTTTTTTTTCAGAGCTAAGGAAAAATGACCCGTGGAGCCTACAACTTGATCAGAATTTAATATTTAAGAATCGCCCCTAAACTGTCACAGTTCAGTCAGATAGAAATGGTAGCTGATAGCATCTCACAATGTAAGGAAAATAACTTCAGACTAACTCGCCTTTGCGCCAATTTTTTTCTTCATTTTCATACCACGCCGCTACAGAGAACAACAACGACAAAATGGACGCGTTTAAGTACTACTTCTTTATTTGTCTTGCCTTTTCTTTCTCTCACCCGGACGCGACCTTTTAAAAAGAGGAAGAAACAATAACCTGACATTCTGCTACTACACAACCATGAATTCTAACCTTCTGCAGACATTTTTAATGCCTACATTTCTATACGGACAATTTTTACTACAAAACTGCATGCATTTTCTCAATGAATATTTTTCTTTTCGTAAATATTATTATAGCGTTCAGTTGACAATATTTCACTTATATTTTCCTTCTTACACGTTTGTCATTCTGTAAATAAATCTTGACTTTAATATACGCACGAAATATTTTATCCTTTCACATTTCAACAACCAACCTTCAACCATATGATATTTAAATTGTGGGGACTTCGGACGTGTTTGACACAAGGCCAATTAACCAGGCATCACCGAGGCTCCTACAAATCTCTCTGAATCCTCATGCATCATGGACATTTCAGTTGACACTTTCTGATTCTTAGTGCAAATTTACTTCTTTTTCGATTTTCAATCTTCGAGAGTTTCGTAGTTATTTCTCTCGGCTTGACTTAATTTAACACGGTTAAAATTTCTAGCAGCCCAAATGCCAGTTGTCGGCAGAAAATCTTTTCATTTTTCTTTTCATTTACTTGACTATTTTTATATTAGGCGCATTGATCGAAGTGCAAGTGAACAGACTCGCGCGAAACTTTGGCCGAGAGACTAGAAAAACATTTTTAAGCTCGCAGAGTGTTTCTAATATAAGCATCATGTTGTAAATGTAATTTGAATTAGCCTTCCATATATTTCACAGGTGCCTACTTTAGGCATGTCTGCATTGAATATATTATGTTTTAAATTACGTTTTAAACACAAGATGTGTACGTAGTATAAACATAATCGATGTATTTAAATTTCCACCTCGTCAGTTTAGCTCACTGTCGCAAAAAAAATTTTTGGGAAAACACTCGAAACCATTTTTTCTTTCACAAAGAGTACAGACGCTGATTTCTAGACTTGAATGGTAGTGAGTCTAGAATAAGGATTACTGAACGAAGAATGAACGAAGAAAACAAAGAGAAACCACAAAACTATATTCCCAAATATGGCATTTTAACACATATATTAAAGAAAGGAAGATATGAAAATCTATGATCGTTAACGTTTTGAAGCGCCATGGCATTTAGGAAAATGGTTTGTCATTTTTAGATTTATCAACATATGGCTCCAAACGTCTTTCCCAACGTCATTAATGTTTATTTTTTATTCATGTGGCAAGTGTTTTTTATTTTAATTTTCAAATCCATCAACCTTGAACGGAAGTTCACAGAGCGTAACACTTGATAATCAATGCGATCAGTAGGATCTGTATTTTTCTTATATAATATTATACCTAGTTTTAAATCGGCTTTTCTTTTCAGCGTTAACTATTGTTTCATTTAGGGCCTTTAATTTTTAAATATCTTTTCTATGGATGTTCCAGTTTTCTAGTTCCTTATTTCTCTTGGCTTTATTTATTTGTTCTTCCTTTCAACATTACTTTTTTTTCTTAGCTCTTATACTTGTATTTCCTTTCAACACAAAACAGCATCTTTTATCCGATCAATCTTGACACAATTCCTTCGTGGATTAGGGGATTACTTTTGTTTTTCTTTCCTTCATTTTACTTCGTATTTTTTCTTTCCTTTTTCTTTGTTGCTAATTCCAGTTTTTTGTTTGCGCATGCGTGTATGTGCGTTTGTGTGTTTATGCCTCTGTTTCTCTCGCTTATTTCTTTCTTATGCATCTTTTTTGCTTCGTTGTTTCCTGTCCCGTCTTATCGAGATATTCACTGATGATTCCACGAACAAAGATCCAGATTCCGATAGTGCAGAATAGCAGAACTATACAGATATTCTCCAAGGCATTTCACACAGCCTTTGTTGACAACGTATTTTCCTGTCATCTCCTCCGGCGTTGTTCATATACAAGATATTTTCCATTTTTTGTTTGTTTTTGTTTTTGTTTTCTATTACTCTCCTTTTCTTCTTTAAGCAGTTCTCTTTGTTTTTCACACTTATAAAACATTATAAACCATTTTTTATATCTACCAGGTAATTCACTTTTTGTAATTCATGACAAAAGTATTACTGGGAATATAAGACGGAGAATTTAATATATGTGTGGACATTATCATCCGGTTATCACTGAGAGTTTCTTAAATCATGACCTTCTTGTTAGTTGGTAATTCTATATTAATATGAATCGTCATTACTATATAATAATTAGAGATCCTTCCAGACTCTTTTTTGTTCCTTATGAGATCATAGGCCAATTGAGGTTGCCACTTCGACTTGGTGTAATTGTTAACAAGTTTGTTTCGCTAGATTAGTTACGAGCGTATTGTTAGTTCTATCATCTGCTGGGTGGGATAGCTCGGCGTGGTGTAATTGTTAGCAGTCTTCTTTGCTAGGACCTATTATGACTGAGTAGTGAATTTAATCCTCACTGGGTACTCCATACTTTCGGCCTCGTGCCACATCTAAGCGGCACTTAGAAAATCATCTACTATCTGCGGGGTGTACCAGAATTTCGGCCGCATGCTACATCTAAACTCCGCTTAGAAAGCCATTTCATGGCATTTCAACGTAGTGTAATGGTTAGGGGGAGGGCTTTTTCTCACAAAATCAATTTCAACCTTGTGAGTTCGATTGTCGCTTGATGCGCTATATTTTCCTGTTTATGCCATATCTAAGCTACGCTAAGAAAATCAACATAAACCTAATTGAGGTTAAACATTTCTGCGTTTATTTTCATTTGATGAAGACTGTGTGTTCTTTTTCTAGAGGACGTGTCAATGCTGGATAGCGTTGCGACAATGACTCTCCACAACCTTCTGTTCCTTGTAGTTCTTAGTAATTTTTTCTACCCCTCTTTATCCCTGTTTTGGTAACCAATTATGTAAGTACGTGAAGTGGATTCTTCTCTACTTTCATCTGTTTCTTTTGATTTCAATATGCCCCAAGTGTCTAATTATAGCAATCCCACTTTCAGTATTCCTTGCCCTAATATTCCCTGTTATATCTTTGGGATTCGGATTATTTATTTTACATAAACTTATTTGCTACTCACATGTTTTCCAATTCCCAGCATCACTCTGTATAACTATATTACTATTGCATCACATCTGTTCTTCTTCTTTAAAGAGACTTCCAGCATTTACTTCTGTATATGGCGGCAAATCTAAACTTAGTTATAAATGGAACTTTGTCTGTGTGTATATGTGTGTGTCTGTGTGTGTGTGTCCGTTACCTATAGACTCCGAAACGGCTGAACCGATTTTCTTGAAAATTTACACCGTTGTACTATAAGCCTTCTGCGAGTGTTCTTAGCTAGGTTTTGTGTCGAGGCACCCCTGATAAATATCGAATATCGATAATCGATATATATATATATATATATATATATATATATAAGGCAAGATGTTTGTGTGTGTGTCTGTTTATCTGCCTGTATAGCTGTATTTTTTCAGCCCTTTTATTTTAGATTTTGCTTCGGGTTTGGCTCTAAGTAGGTATAATTTTATTTCTTATTCTCAGCCATGATACCATTTACTCAGATGACTTATTTAGCCTTCAAAATTCACTTTACGACCAAAAAAAAACATGGATTAGTTTTTAAAGCTTTCATTACACCCGAGGAACGTCGGGCTATACTGCTAGTATTACATAACCTTGCTTTGTTTTTAACAACATTTTCCTATTTCTTAATATTTGGATTAGAATTTGGAAGATCCATCTTGCACATATACAAATCAACCATCCAACTAGAAGACTGTTGTCATATCTAGTCAGGTGCCTTTGCTGTTCATCTACGGGTTCTGGACAGGCTGCAAAGGAGAATCTGTAATGCTATCGGTCTCGACTTAGCAGCTCGACTCCAGCCACTTTCCAACCGGTGTGATGTGGCTTCCCTCTGTCTCTTTTACAAATATTTTCATGGCTTTTGCTCCGACGAACTTAGATCACTGGTGCCCCCTCCACAAGAATTTCCTCGTACAACCAGATTGGCAACCACGTTCCTCGCTTTTACAGTTAAATCAACCAAATGCAGCCGACAATTCTGTTCCATCAGCTTCTTTTCTCGCAGTCCACGCCTGTGAAACTCCCTTCCGTATACTTGCTTTCCTGACGGCTACAACCTCCAGGAATTTAAATACAATGTCAATTTCCTTCTCTTATCTATTTGACTTTAGTCCTTTCTACATCACCCCGTGTATCTTGTTCTTTTCTTTTCTCTCTACGTTTGCAGTTGTCTTGATCTGTAATTCTATACTTCTCTTGCCATTTCTCTGTAACTTGTTCATTGTAACTGGTTCATCTTTCTCTTCATTCTCCATCTGCCTAAACTTTTACTCTCTTATGTTGCCCACGGCGCATCAGTGGTGGTATCGCCTTGCTTGGTGTGAAACGATTAAAGAAAAAGTTCGGCGTCGCATTTTCTCTCCTCTGCTTATAAATATTTTAATAGAACCAATACAGCAATTGAATATTTGTTCTGTTAGTTGTATTACAACTTCTATTTTCACTACTACCATATTATTTGTGCTTGATTTTGTTTTGTACAATTTGTATCTTATTTGTATTTGTTTTAGTTCTTTCTTTTCGCATACTCAGTATCGGTTATAAAATTTTGTAAGCGTTGCATTGTTTCATTTCTGCGTGTGATTATCTGCCCGTCTTAAGCCGTTGTGTACTTCAGTAATATATCCTAGTCATATAAGTTCTCTGAGAAGAATCATTCTTGTCTTGTACGACTTTTTATTTTTACATATTCTTCAGGGGAAATAAACTTAAAATTTCAAAACTTGATAAAACATTATATATATATATATATATATATATATATATATATACCTACGCACATTCTGAACGTTAACTTATATATATATATATATAAGTTAACGTTCAGAATGTGCGTAGGTATATATATATATATATATATATATATATATATATATATATATAATGTTTTATCAACGTTAACTTATATATATATATAAGTTAACGTTCAGAATGAGTAGGTTTTCTTTTGAAATACCTTTTTATCAATGCATAACTCTGAAGTTAATACTTTCATATACTATCTAACAGATATGTATGATAATTCTTCTCTTTTTGGGGGGGATTGGCATTTCCAGTCAGAATATAGGTGGTCATGCTACTTGGATAATAGTAAATTGCCCTGACTTCAGTCATGTATAAATACAGATTATAACTTTGTCTTCAGTCAATCAGGCAAATGACATGCGTGATGCATGCTTAGGCGATCATGTCTATTTAGCGTCATGAATGATGATGCAGAAGATTTTCATGCAATAAGTTGCCATTTATTTCTCAAGTACACTGGTTTCCGAGGGCCTATAATAAAATCTACCTTGCTAATCAGCCCATAGCTGGATAGAGTAGAGATGGATTAATATCTTTCCTAAGGATATTTTATTGTAAGTAAATGAAACGGGGTGAGCCAAATTACTAGGTTGTTTTTACATTTTATTGCAAATGATAACTTCAGAATCAATACTGGATACTCGAGAAATTTTTCAAATACTGTACACGATTAAGCACTCAAAATCTCTTGAAAAAGAAAAGAGTTGTATACAAGACGCTGTCAGAAAGGAAAAAAAACATCATTGTGACATTTTTATGTGTTTACAGCAAGAAGCGTATCTCACAGGCCGGAAGAACTTCAGTCACAGTGCTTTTACGTGGACCGAAGCATCCTCCCAAGTGGCTCAGGCATTCTGGTTGATGGTTGATTTCTTACGGTCAGCATATCAAGAACAGTTGCACACCAATTCTATAGAATCCAATCCGGCTGTGAAAGAAACAAAATCTATTTATACTTTCTCCAAAAATATTTGCAATGAAGTAAATCTAAAATTTCATGGCTCTGATTCGAACTAGAGTCACAGATTTCTCATTCCAAGTCGCAATGCATTACAACACAAGCTCATCATAATGACATATTCATGTTCTAAGAGAAACATATTTAAATCGCGAGAATGTAAGAAACTTCTAACGTTTCTAACTTGATGAAGAAAATACTAATCCATATTTATAATATACATAAAAACGTGATATTGATGAAATAGAAAATGAAATTCTACAAGTGGAGAGGATTTTAAAATACTGTATTTTAATTTGAATCTTTTGCTAGAAACAATTTAATGAAATGTTATACAATATCAACTCTCAACCAAGGTCGTTAATGCTGAACAATCTTTTCACAGGTGATGAAAAAGACCTGCGATAACAGAATCGTAGTTCTATAGATAGATAGTGATAATAACATCGAATAAACATGCTAAAATTAATGAAGTTATAGGGAAAATGGAAACAAAAAGGCACAAATCCGAAAGAAGGGAAAGAATTTTTTTTTTAATCGTGTCACCCCAAGCAAGGCATTCCACTGACACTATAGCGCAGCGGTTACCTACAGGGAATGGGTATGGGAAATGTCAGAAGGAGGGTGATAGACGACTTAGGATGTACATAGGGAGAAAGTTGGAGAGAGTGGGTGTGAGCTAGTGTCTTAGGAGGTGTTTGCTGACCTTACATTTAATCTCCTGCAGGTTGTAGCCGTCGTGGAAGCAATCATGCGGTAGGGAATTCTACAGGCGGGAAGTACGAGGAAAGAAGCTGTTGGAGTAGAAATTGCGGTTACATTTCATCGGTTTCACTGTAAAAGGGTGGGACCTAATTGCCAATTTAGTATCTCGTGAAAATTCACATCTAGGGGGCACCAGTGATTTAAATTTGTCAGCCATGAAAGTATTTATAGAAGAGGCACAGGGAAGCCACGTCACGCCGGTGAGAGAGATACTGCAGGCGGACAGCCGTGTCGGTATCAATCACGTTACAGATTCTTCGCTGTATTTAGTCAAGAACCCCGAGGAGAATAGAAGGGGAATCCGACCAGATGTGGCAGCAGTACACAATACACGAGCGGATGGTGGATTTATATAATTACAGGATAGATTCAGGCAGAAAGAATTTCCGGGCCCTGCACAGAGAGCCGACTTTCATAGCTGCGGATTTAGCAATGGATTAGACGTAGTCATTCCACTTGAGGTCCGCTGAGAGTGTCAAGCCAAGCAGGGGTAGTGATTTACTCTCTGGGAGGCAAAACTGTTACATGCTAATGGGAGGGAGGTGCGGTTGTCTGTTGTGGTTAATTGACAGCATTGGTCTAGTAGTGTGTCCCTTCTGTTAGGGCTATTGGAGAAACGCGTGTGGAAGTCCATCACTAGCGTAAGGATTGGGAGATTGAAAAAGTAAAGGTGTAGACACCAGCAGGGTCGGTTACAGAGTTTTCCAGGCACTTAGTGTGGTGGGCGTTAAAGTCGCTAAACACGAAAATATGGGCAGATGGGTGCGAAGAAATGACTTTGTCGGTATTGTCAGAGATGCTGTCAAGTACCGAACAGTCAGAGGAAGAGGGGGGCGGTAGAGGAAGAGGAGATAGCTAACAGAGCTTAGTAGTGAGAGACGGAAGCACATGAAAGACTGGTCCAGGGATTCGAGAGATGTTACTCTAGCTAGGGGGAGGTGTTCATTGACATATACACCAAGCCCATGCATATGGACGTTGGAGTCCTTCCTGAAGAGGGGAAGGTAACCAGGAACATAGAACTCAGAGGAGGGGATAGACGGGTCAAGGTTAGTTTCACATAGGGCTAAGATATCAGGTGAGTTAGTTTGGAGGAATGCTTCTACGCTATAAAAGTTAGTGCGGATTCCGCGTATGTGAGTGAGAGACACGGAGAGGTTTGGGCGTTTTCCGAGTAGCTGGTTTGATTTTGGTACTTTGTTTGTTCTTTTTCATGGTGTTTTGGTTGAGGAGAGAGGACTAGGGCAAAATCAGTTGGTTACTATTTGCCGCATGTGAGGAATGGGGACAGGCACAGCCTGCAGCATAATGTGGCCTCAGGGTTGCCCACCGGAGGTTCATGTAGGGACGCCCGTCCATGCAAGATATGGCACTACAGGAACCCCGATATTATTCAACTGTTGATCAGAGCAGCCTCTCAAGACGCTTCCAAAATTAGATACACTCAAGACGGAAGGAAAGCAAAGGGATAGTAAAAAAGCAGTGAATTACCTAATTAAAAATATGATATCAGTAGCTGGAATAACATGAAATAGAAAAAATGGAAAAATACAAATGTATCTATGATCAACAGAGGACAGGCTGATTTGATAACGATGATTGCCCATGTCCAAATTACATAACCTAATAATATGCACTTATCAAGCAGATCATTCAGTAACCTCTCAGCTTCTTCAGGGGCTCTCTGGCCTTGTATTGCGGAAACATGAGTATTGAAAATTATGTAAAAAGTGACCAATCAAAATATCTTGCGAATATTCAGAAGGTATATATATATATATATATATATATATATATATATATATATATATATATATGTATAGAATACTCTCAGCTATTTGGCGTGTGTATAATGATAATGTACACGCTAAAAATTCTGCCTCTTTCTACCGAGTGCCCATAGCTCAGAGGTAAATTCGTTCGGGTTTCAATCCTGGGTAAAAGCAATCGGATGTATAACGGTACTGATAAGCTGTGATCCAGCGAAACTGATCTTTCTGCGGATGACTATATATATATATAACCTGAACTAAGCATTGTACATACGACGTATACTTAACACAAAGGATGTTCTCAAGGCAACCATTACAAATGTTATGGCTAGCATGCACAACGACCACATCACCCAAGCTGCTCTGCCTTCCAGTTTCGTCTGAAGAAAGAGGTTACCGCTGAAGAAGACCACATCGTGTTATTTCTACACCTCACATATGGGCGTAACTGTGTTCAAATGTTCATTAAAATATATCAATTAGTCATATTAAACAGTGTTTTATTATCTATTATTTTTTTATTTATCTTTAGCACAGTGTATGAGTGTGTGTGCGTGCGCTGGAGATCACAACTATCCACCATTTCCTCTCTTTTTATAGTGTTTTTTTTTTAATATTGTCTATCCGTCCATGTATGGAGTACTGCTGCCTTTTATGGTCAGGCGCCCGTGCCCTTCTCCTCAGTGTTCTTGACAGGCTCCAAAGGAGAGTCTGTAATGTGATAGGTACGGATCTGGCGCCTCGACTGCAGCCACTTCCCCACCGTCGAAATGTGGCCTCCCTTTGTCTCTTCTATAAATACTTTCATGGCTTCTGCTCAGACGAACTTAAGTCACTGGTGCCTCCTCAACAGGTGTTTGCTCGTGCAACCAGACTGGCAACTGGGTCCCACCCATTCACAGTCAGGTTAGCCAAATGCAGACGACAATTCTACTCCTACAGCTTCTTCTCTCGCACTTCCCGCCTGTGAACTCGCTCCCATATTATTGCTTTCCTGATGGCTACAACCTCCAGAAATTTAAATGCAAAGTCAATACTCATCTACTAACCAGTGGACTATATCTCTCTCCCCACCCCCGTATAACCTTCTCTTTCTCTCCATCTATGTATCTGTCATCGCACCTACTTTCTCGGGTTTCTATTGCTCCTTTCTAACTAGTTTGTACTCCTCACTCTTTTCTAATTAATATTTTTACACTTATGTAGCCCTCTGCACATCAGTGGCATTTCTGCCTTGCTCGGGGTGAAAGGATTAAAAAAAAAGTCTTCTAAAACTTGCTCGACCATTCATTTACTCCCTAGTTAAGTTATGCGTTATTTTGCCATGTCTGTCCTGACTTTAATCTGTTCTCTGAATATCAACTTTTAGAAGCGCTCTTTTCTCTTGATGCATCTTAAAAGTCTCTGCTGTCTTATCTTGATGCTGAATATAATAGATGTTTTGTATTTTATTTGCCCCTCAAACTCTGTCGGAGAACCTATATTCGGTCCATGGTATTATCAGTATATTTATTATAGAACCATATATCTTTTATTTTAAAATCTTTTCTTCAAATGTGAGTAGGTTGCCCAACATTCCATGCCAAATAGCTAAATTAATATTACATAATATTTCAGTACTCTAAACAGATCTAATGATCTGTTTCAGATCATTCCCATATTCGTTACCGTCTCGGATAGCTTGCTAAATAGCTAGTTTGACAGCTAGTTGGAAGCCTTGTCTTATGGTTGGAAAGCAAGGTCAATAAATAGTTAATTTTCTTAGCCTACCTTAGATGTGGAATAAGGTCGAAAGTATGAGACATTCATTTAGGACCGAACTCTCTACCCAGTTATGATTCTCGCGATGTAAGCTTCCTAACCATTATAACTGTTATGTCGTGAGTAAAAATAAATAACTCAACAACAGGAATACGTTAATTGTTGTATTCCGTGAAAATAGTATTTACAAAGGTTATTAGTATCCAATACAAGAATAGAGGTTAATCGTCCCAACCGTCGTAAGACGTAGTATGAGCAATGGTTACTTCCGGGTCGTCACCGGAAGTCTACGACTGACTTGTCGATCGGCTGCTCGGCACAATCTATATTTAGTTGTCCCTCCCAGTAAGGGCAACATGTGACTCATGGTCAGTTATAACTGGGATTTCCGGGCTATATGGCCCGGCCAAAAAATGTCTGTCTATTTTTGCCCAGTCGTGCCTCTACCCTTCGGCGGAACCACGACTGGGTTATAGCTCTCTGCTCGGAAGCAGAGAGCGCCCTCCACCCGAAGACAGAGTGCCGACAGTGTCGTAGAGAGTACGACTGCTCGGCACACTCTCTACGTCGTAGATGCCACCATTACTTTATATCGTAATGGAATAGTCCATTATAGCCAAATAGGCGCGGGGGTCCAAAACTAATTAGATAGATAGATAGATAGATAGATAGATAGATAGATAGATAGATAGATAGATAGATAGATACTTGTCCACGCGTATACACTTTAATAAAAACGAACAAATAATTCTCTGAAGAGATGAGCAAATGATTTTTAAAAAGTATAACTTATTACAATGATTTTCATAAAGTCTACCAAATTATCTTTCCCTTACGAAATTCGTTAATATTCTTTTTCTCTACATTGCATTATCCAATAACAAACGATTACATTGATATAAAATCGACCAATCTCATTACTATGATTTTTTCTGATAAAACATACACATGGCTGATTTTGCAGAGTCTGTAATTAGATACAATTTATCGGTATTTAAATTTCAGGAAAAGTGTTTATTTTTCCAGAAAATTGATTTGTTAACAGAGAATATTTATCAGTAATTCGTGAAATCACCGTTTTTATCTCTTATTCTATTTGCTATTTGGGAAAGCAAACCTTGGTAAGAGGAAATATAATTTGTCGGCGATAACACTGGTGTATCTTTTGTAATTATATAATAGCTAAATCATATTCGTTGGAAATGCAATGTCATATAATTTCTCCGACCATCTACCATCATTTTTTTGTTAATTTTTTATGAGAATTTCTTTCTCAGTTACAATGATATCTGGGAAAACTGACAAAGGCTGGAGTAACTTTTTGTTGTATCGCCGAGGTGGCAGTAGGATACCAGTTGATGTCTGCTGAAATATCTACAGCACAGTATCTGTGCTAATGGATATTAAGTACAAAAAAGACAAACATAGATAAGACACAATAACAATAATTAGAAGAGAGTACAATAAGTTGTTAGTGTCGCAGAGAGCACAGTCCGATAATAATGGTCAATGACACTCCGAATTATTTACGACATCCGTACGTGGGCAGAAGCCTGGAGTAGATACGACACAAGGCTAATTAACGTTGGTAAAACCGAGCCCGTAAGCTCGTACAAAAATCATTGTCTGGTTTTCCTCAAACGAGATTCTACCCTTCGGCTGAACTTGGTCTGGACATTTCTTCGCCCAAAGGCAGAAAGTCCGACTAAGTGAACGAATAATGCACGCAGTCGATTCCTTCAGACTGTCAATAAAACTTCGAAATATATACGGCCGCTCTACTTGGGGAGTGACCCGAATTAGATGCAGCACAAAGCCAATTAACGTGGCTAAAACCGAACTCGTATTCTCGAAAAAAATTGGTGCTTCCTTTTCCCAGATGAAAATATATACCTCGGCGGAGCCTCGTCTGGGTTACTCTCTACCGAAGGCAGTTTATCCGACAAAGTGACGACTAAAGCACGCATTCAAACGCCTCTGACTTTAAACGACACTCCGAATTCTTGATTTTTATTAATATTTATTTATATAGTTATTTCTGTTAACAGACCATTCCATCTTTGAGAGGGCTAAAGAGGTGTCCGCTGCTCTACATCACTTTTTTTAGGAGATAAAAGAAAACTTGAAAGATCTCTTTCTATCTTTCGATCGCAGTTAAAAAAGGAATATCTCTTCTAGATTTACAGACTTATTAAACGTTAACAATACGTACATGATTTATTGCAAGTATTAAGACAATTTTGTCTGTATGCGTCCCGAATTTTTGTTATGTTCATATATATATATATATATAATCATTTAACACTAAGCAAAGCGAGACCATCAGAAGCGTGCACAGGATTACAGTGAAAAAACGGGATACATGGGTAATGAAGGTAGAATAAAATATGAATAGGATTCAAGAAGATAAAAGATGGCAATTGAAGTCGCATTTAACTTTTGGGAAGTTTAAGATATCAGAGAAACAAGTAAACGGAAGAAAGTTTCACATGCAAAAATGCGAGAAAAGGAACTTTTGGTTAAGATGTGGTGGTGATATTTAAATTTTTCAACAGTAAAAGTGCGGGATCTAGATGCCAATCTAGTAACACGTTTAAATTCACTTCGTAGGGTACCAGGAAAAAATATCTTCAGTACAGTTACCATGAAAATATTTGTAGAATCCACAAAGGGAAGTCACGTAATGACGGTTAGAAAACGACTGAAGTCGAGATATCAAATCAGGACTAATTATTTGGGATTCTGTCGAGAACCTCGAATATCTTAAAATATTTAAATAAAAATTACCTGTAATCATGTTTTTTGTTTTGTTTTTGTTTTTTGATTTTTGTTTATATCGTTTCCCTCCGAGGAAGTCATCATTGCCACTAGAACGTAGAGTTCTATGGAACGAGGACTTATATGGAATAAACGTGAAAGTGAATGAGAAATCTGAGTATGGGGACGTTTGAGGAGAAAAGAAAAAAGCCACAGCATTCAAGAAGACAGAAGATGGCGATTGAAGTTGCATTTAAATTTTGAATCTTGTGGTTATTAGGGAATCAAGAAATCGCAAGGAATTTTAACAGGAGAGAAGTGAAAAAGAAATAAAATGAAATAAAAAACTGTTAGACTAGAAGTAGTGGTTGCCTTTAACTAGTTCATCAGTAAAACAGTGACCTAGTTGCCAACTAGTTACACGCTTAAATGCATGTAGTCTGGGCATCAGGAAAAAGCATATCAGAAAAGTTTCTATTAATATATTTGTAGAAGAGACAGCGGGAACCTCAATAATCCCAGAATAATATTGCTGATGATGAAGTAGGTTGGCAAGATTTCTGAAGAGTGAATAAAAGATATAGTGTTGTCCGGAAAGTTGATGCTAGTTTTTAGTCGTTCATGTTAGAATATGTCAAATTAATCAATAAATATAATACTTTTACATTTACGGTTAGACTATCAAACTCTCTTCTGAGAAAGAAGGTTTAGATTTAGTTAATTTGTGTCAATTTGAATTCTTTTGAAAATTGAAGATTAAAATAAGGTGCATTTTAGTCACTTGGGGCATTTTTATAACTGAAAAGGCAAAAATGCCTTGCAAGCAACAAAAAAGATAAGTGCTGTGTACGGTGAAGGTGCTTTATCTGAAAGAACAGTACGGAACTGGTTTGCTAAATTTATAGTTGATAATTATAGTCTTATTGATGAAGAACGCTCAGGCAGACACCACCGCTAGAAATGACGAGCAAATCAATACACTGATTGAGAATAAGCCGCAATTGTCAGAAACACTAAATTAATCAAAATGTATCATCCATGAGCACTTAATTAACTTGGTTACTCAAATCCTGACGATGTTTCGTATCACTTGCCTTAAGGAAAAGTAACTTTAGGATCGTATTTTTATCTCTGATTTACTGTGTAATTGCAATGATGATGAATACTTTTTGAAGCAAAATGTGATGGGGTTGAAAGGTGCATCGTTTACAACAATGTTTAGTCACATGAACCAAATATAGAGACCTCAAAAAGAGGTATTACTACTAAGAAAGTCATGTTGAGTATTTCTTAGTATGGAAAAAGAATCCTGTACTATGAGCTTCTATCAAATAACCAATCAATTGATTCTGAAAAGTAATACTCGTAACTAGAAGAATTAATGACAGCAATTTAAAAAAAAACGCACAGAATTAGAGAACAGGTGAGCTGTTGTTTCCCATCAGGATAATGACACACCTCATGTTTCTTTAGTGACCAGGAAAATTTGTCACAGCTTGGCCGGGATGTTTTATCCCACCGGCCAATATACCAGACATTGATACTTCGGTTGTTTTTGTCTTTGTAAAATAATCTGAAAGGTTTAAAAATTTTCATCCATTGGATTACGTAAAACGTATTTTAATGAGTCCTTTGCCGAGAAACCACTGAAATTCGAGGAAGAAGGAATCTTTATGTTGAAAGAAAAATGGTGAAATATTGTAGAACAAAAATGGTTCATATATAGCTGAAGAATTATTTAATGGTTTAATATTTTGTGTTTTAATATCCTTTAAAAATTAGCATGAACTTTCTGGACAACTCAATATTTCGAAATTGTTCTTTAATGTGGTTGTACCACCCCAATGGTCCGTCCTAACAATTTCCTCCGGCGGCCGTTCTCCACGCTGTGATGTTGTCGGATTCTTGTAGAAACCGTCGGCTGGACAGCTGGGGGTACAAGATTGACTATAAGGAACGAACTTCCGACAATTTGGATGAGTTGAAAAGGAAGCTTTATTCGTTTAGAGTTAGCCTTGTCTGTTGGGGCAGGCGAATGTGACACACAGTTCTAACTCTAATGGAGATCAACAAACCCGAACTGAACGATACCAAGACGAACGGAGATCCTTACTTCAAGTTCGCACCCGGCTGACTCCTTTCACTTCTCTCGTCTTAACTTAACTGGCTCTATTTATTTAATATGAATCCGGAAATGCGGAAATCCGGAAATGCTTTAGACCACCGGTGACAAACACCGGCGACTGTAAGTCTGAAATTTCAGTTATCTTTTTTGTTTATCTTAATAAGGCTTCCACCGGAAAAGGCTTAAGGTGTGGTCAAGATACAATAAAGGACAGCCTTTGACCGGTCATCGCAAACCTACCCGCTGACCTTTATCACTGAGTCAAATATTTACCGGGTCATCGAAACCCGCTGACCTTTATCACTGAGTCAAATATCGGAGGACAATTTTCCTCATAAAAGAAAAAGCGTTTATTTATTTTTTTTCTCTTCTTTTTCACTTTTGTTAAATATGTTTTTAAACTATTTTCTATTCTAATCTATTTTCTATTTTAATCTATTATTATAATAAAATACATATATATCTAGTTATCGTGTCACATTACCTCCCCCAACGGATCTTGTCATTTATGTCAATAAATTACAATAAACAAAACAAAAAAAACATGACACGATGCTTCATTATGTCGGCACGCCATCACCACCAAAAATTATTTTGATCCCCCAGGGATATTCTCCTCCTCTACACAAACATCAATCATGAAATTTCTTATTAATCCATACCATTTCTTTGTATTTCCTCAACACATTTTTCTTATTTCAACAACCAATTCCTCAATTTTTGTCTTCGTAGCCGGTGGCATCAATGAATCCACGCAGTTGGTTTATCGCTACGTATGAGGGTCAATTCTTCATTAACGAACACCTTTGTTCAACTTCGTGTTTTGCTTTCCGCTTTACTTGTTCCCTTCTATTCCTGAAGAGACTCCGCTCTTCGTTTACTCATCTGTTACCATTTTCCAGCCATAAGTCTCTGAGCCTTTCCTGCCTCCCCACCCCCAATGAAACCTTATCATGATGGAAGTTTGCTGAGGACGTCCCCTCCCAATGGGGTCAATGGCGCCCGAAAAATGATTGAAGCATAGTTTACAGAATAAATTCAAGAGAGGGGTGTTTCCACCCTCTCTCCCAAAGAAGAAAAGAAATTAAAAAAAAATTAATTAACACAAGGTGACAAAATAGTCATAACTCTCAGCAAGTCTATAATTATAGGAGCGATGTAACTGCTCCTCATTATCAGTCTCTCCTTTTTTTTTTTAACTATTTAAAGTTCTCCAGACATAGTCCATTTTCCATTCTTTCTTTTTTTTTCTTTTAAACAAAACAACAAAAAAAAACGTAATTAAATGTCTCTAAAATGTTTGTTTTTCTAAAAAAAAATTTTTTTTTCACCATCATCCCCATTTTTTTCTTCCAAAACATATTTTCGTCCTTGTTGTACACACTCACTTAGTTTTTCTCTCATTTTTTTTTTTAACGTACACACACTATTCTTTTACCCACCTTTTTTTTTCAATCAGTCCTTTTTCATTCTTCTCTTTTTTTTTCACGCCGTTTGCGTTGATCTCTCTTTTTCTTTTCAAAATTCATACCTTTTTATCGCAAAATAGTCACACATTCTTTTTTTTTCCAATTGATTTTTTTTTGTACGCGCACAGTTATTTCTTGCTCTCTCTCTTCCTCTTATTTTTTTCCTTTTTTTCCTTTTTTTTGTACACAACTTCTCATTTTTTTTTTCAAAACATTTTTTTGTCGTTGTTGGAAACTCTCACTTAGTTTTTCTCTCTGTCATTTTTTTTTTCCAAATAATGCTTTTTTTATTTTTTTTTAAAGTAATAACACATACTATTCTTTTACCCATTTTTTTTTCAAACAGTCCTTTTTTTTCATTCTCTTTTTTCTTTCGCACCGTTTGCGTTGTTTCTAAAAATTCATTCTTTTTTTTTTTTTCTCAAAATTACTCACACATTTTTTTTCTTAATCAATTCATTGTCCTCTTTTTTTCTTTGTGTTTTTTTTTTTTTTTTTTTTTTTTTCGCTCGTACGGCCGTTAGTGGTAACCGTTCTCCTGCCTGCGAGAATTTTGGCCTGACAAAAAGGGAGTAAATAATTCTCCTTACCTTACGGTGCTTGTTGAAAACGGGTTCCCTTTCCTTTCTTTGTTTCTTGTTTTTTTTTTTCTTCTTTTCCTTCCCCTGAAGCTTACACCAAGCAATCAGAATTTGGCTGTGAGAATAGTTCTTTCTTCGATTTCTTTTTCTTTTTTTTTTCTTACGGTGCTTGTTGATAACGGGTTCCCTTTCCTTCCCTTGTTTCTTTTTCTTTCTTTTTTTTTTCTTCTTTTGAAGCTTATACCAAGCAATAAGAATTTGGTTGTTAGTGTTGTTCTTTCTTCGATTCCCTTTTCTCCGTTCGTCCCGCCTCGTCCAGTCGCGTCGGTTCGTCGAAATCCAAACTTAGCATGCAGTGGCACTTCCGTGGGTTCCAAATCCTGCAGTCACGGCACCATTTGTACCACCCCAATGGTCCGTCCTAACAATTTCCTCCGGCGGCCGTTCTCCACGCTATGATGCTGCCGGATTCTTGTAGAAACCGTCGGCCGGACAGCTGGGGGTACAAGATTGACTATAAGGAACGAACTTCCGACAATTTGGATGAGTTGAAAAGGAAGCTTTATTCGTTTAGAGTTAGCCTTGTCTGTTGGGGCAGGCGAATGTGACACACAGTTCTAACTCTAATGGAGATCAACAAACCCGAACTGAACGATACCAAGACGAACGGAGATCCTTACTTCAAGTTCGCACCCGTCTGACTCCTTTCACTTCTCTCGTCTTAACTTAACTGGCTCTATTTATTTAATATGAATCCGGAAATGCGGAAATCCGGAAATGCTTTAGACCACCGGTGACAAACACCGGCGACTGTAAGTCTGAAATTTCAGTTATCTTTTTTGTTTATCTTAATAAGGTTTCCGCCGGAAAAGGCTTAAGGTGTGGTCAAGATACAATAAAGGACAGCCTTTGACCGGTCATCGCAAACTTACCCGCTGACCTTTATCACTGAGTCAAATATTTACCGGGTCATCGAAACCCGCTGACCTTTATCACTGAGTCAAATATCGGAGGACAATTTTCCTCATAAAAGAAAAAGCGTTTATTTATTTTTTTTCTCTTCTTTTTCACTTTTGTTAAATATGTTTTTAAACTATTTTCTATTCTAATCTATTTTCTATTTTAATCTATTATTATAATAAAATACATATATATCTAGTTATCGTGTCACAGTGGTCTCTATCAATTATTCAGCAGATAATCTTTCAATCATTTCACCTCTATTACGACGGGACAGCAACAAGTTGGCAGAAAGTTACAGTAAGAGAAAGAACTGGGTACTAGGGTATTGTAGAAAGGATAAAAGTTGAACTGGTTTAAGAAGATAGACGATGCTGCATTTAATATATTTTTGAAATTGTAGCTATCAAGAAAGCAAGTAAACAGAAGAAAGTAGCACAGGCGTGAATGTAGGGAAAAGAATAACTATTTCAACATTCAAAGGTGGAGATTTAGGTGTCACGCTTAAAGTCAGGTAGGCGGGGCACGAGACGAAAGGTTCGTCAGAGTAGTTGACATGAAAATATTTGCAGAAATGACAAATAGAAGTAACATCAGAATTGTGAGAATGTAACTGAGGTGGAGATGCCAAATAGGACCGATTATATTGGTTTTCCTTCTTTGAATATTAATGCTATAGAAATGTCATATTCTCATATTAATAAAGTTCTGGATGTTTCTGTATAGCAAGTAGCCGATGAGTAAAACAGCGATACACACCCACCCTTAAGGACACATCGTACTGTAGATAAAAATCGTTTGTTAGATCCATTGATTGACAAAATAGTTGTGTATTCAGTATCCAGCTACAGCAGTAGTGAATAAATAACTTGGATACTTTAGTAAAAGGGAGATAGCTACATGACATCTAAAAGGAACGTGGCACATGGAACGAGTATGATATACCCCAGTTATCTAAATAAAATGTTCGGTTCGAAATTTCAAGCTTCTGAAGAAGACCGAAGCGTACAACGACCGAAACTTCGTGAATATGGCAATAAAGACGAGGACAACAACCCGACCATTGTAAATAACATAATCATTTGACAATTTCTTTTCTTCTCTGTGCCGGATCAATTCAGGGTGTCGGTAATTATCGCTCCCCACAAACTAATATCTATTGCGACACTTAGTGATATGTGTTTGTTAGGTCTATCCTACTTCCGTTCTGCCATTTATTCACATACCTTAATAAGCCTAAGTCCCACACCCTGTATCTTTAGCATTTGACAAGTTCTGCGAATTTCAGATTTTCCCTACCCTCTTTTCTCAATATGTGTCTCAGATATGGCAAATATCATTTTCTAATTCTGAGTATAATAGATATTTGATGTAATGGTGTGAAGAGGGTCAGATGCATCACAACTCACTCATCAAGGAGACATGCGGAATAAGTGTCACTTGTTCACTTTATACTGAATGTTCACATAACGAATGTAATAACAGCGTAGAGGTATCAAGATTGATGCGACTGACCCCTCGTCCTGTGAAGAGAGATATGAGTTACATAATTATTTCTTCTATTTACTAACGGTCCTGGGCATGATGGTAAACTGCATGTGGCAGCAAGGACTCTGATTGGGAGGTGGTAAGGGTCATGGAACCACTTGTTAATTTCTGTTGTTCTTAGGTCCACTCTGACTCGATTTGATTTGATCCAAGGTATGGGCAAATAGTTTGACTCCGAACTGAGATCAAAACACTATGAAAGTATAAAAATACACTTTTATAGAAATATATACATAAAAACAAACTTTTATAATAAAAAAATATACATTTTTGATGAGAAAATTACCTACAATACATTTTTTAAGAAAAACTATTATCATAACATTTCCTTTTAGAAGGAAAAACATATTCTCAGCAAAATACTTTGAATACAGAACTAGAATACATTTTCAGTTTTGTAAAATAAAAAAAAGAATAAAAGCACAAATCTGTAATTAAAATCTGACTAAATCAAACTTCTCACTATAACCTAACATTAAAAAAAATTAAAACTCCACATTTTTGGCATTAAATAACCCACAGAAGTTGATATGCCGTTAAACAGAACTCAAACTCAAACTCTATTTACTATTCTTGTTCTACCAACCACATACACAAGCTCATTAAGTAGGTTTTTTGCTGCTTTCCTTAGTTCATCTTCTTTTAAACATGTTTTCTTTTATACTCCCTGAAAAGTCGTAACGAATCCATCTTTTTAACGACTGGTATTTCTTTTAAATTTTTGAAGATCAAAGTTGTATTGAAAGTAAGAAGTCGGAAGAGAGATCAACAAACCCGATATGTGATAGAAGAAACTTTTAGAATGGAATTTACGGTTATATCTAACCAAATGCACTATATAATGATTGCTTGTTGCTAATCTAGCATTCTGCTTAAATTCATAAAGTACAGATTTTATAGAGGAAAATTCTTCAGAACAGTTACCCTGAAAACAGTCATAGGAAAGGCACAAAAAGCTAGAATACGGCGAGGAAACTATGCATCACTAAATCATTATTATCTTTACAAATATCTGTACAATCTACAAATAATTTTTGGGCTTTAAATAACCTGCAAAATTGTAATGCATCACTCTTCATATTCAATGTCATAGAGGAGGGCCTCTATTACATATCATTTCCGTCTATTTTCCGTTAGCTTTAATAAAAGTTTTTACGATCAAATGAAGACCGACAATTTTTCCTTTCTAAATATGAGAGTAATATTATCAAAATTAAAAAGCTATTTATTCTTTACCTTTAATCCTTATTTCTAGTACAACCAACCGTAATCAGCATTAATATTACTTCCTGAATGTCAAACACACACTAGAGATTAAAAAGATGATTTCATATTTTTATTCTTTTTTCAGACATCACCCCGGCCTCATATCGTGCTATACATAATAATCGTGGTCATTGAGCTGGAACTAACTGCCACTGCTATTGGCAAATTTAGAGGAGTCCGCTGTTCGTCCGTCTGGAACATGCTGATACCCTTGGGTCAGTGTCAGGTTGGGTATCGTCATCATCAGAGTCACGGAAAGACATGAAATGTCTGCGGCAGATCGGCGTGTCCAGTGAACCTCAATGCACGACCAAAACATACAAATAGGATTACGATGCAATTACTTGCCAAATGAAGCGTGTCACTTAATAAACGCTAGTTTGAAGAGGATCACATCCCGGCTGTTCTATATCTTTGGATGGCTTACCGGCAAAGGTTATATCCATATGTTTTTTTTTCCTTCAGACACACATATTCGTGTGTGTGTGTGTGTGTGTGTGTGTGTGTGTGTGTGTGTGATGAAAACAATGATATATCTGGATAAAAATATAAATAATAATCAAATGAAGACTTATCTTAACCGTCATGTTTTGGTCATCTGATGGAGGTTATCAATGCAATTTTGAGTATTTTATTTTGCAACAAGTGTGCCTGTGTCTGTGTGTAATCAAATTCGCAATTTTATATTCTCAATTTTGCGCATTGTTTGTTTTTGATTTTGCAGACTGTACAGCATAGTAGGGTCAGTTGGGCACCGCCTATGAGATAAAACAGCACCATAATACAATTCACTATGCCAGAAGTCCATAAAAAGCATGCTTTAATATGAACATATTCAGAGTGCTCGGGGTTCAATCTGAGGACAATGCAGAGGATTTGGAAAGATTCGGTGATTACGAATATGTTTAAAGTGATGCCGCCATTCAACTTTCCACAGGGCCACAAGCACAACATGGAGGCCTGGATTAACTGTCTTCACGCCGTAGTGCTGCCGTAAGTCACGAGGGTGGCAGCTGAAACCATATATCTGACAGCAGGACGCATCATTATGCCACACAAGGAGCACCCAGTCATGGCTATCATACAATTTCTGCCACCACACCACCCCTTAAATCTGGACACCAAACTTCCAAGGCTGCAAACCTTTGATTATTATATGTAAGACGCAGTTGAGACTAACAAAACTTCTTGTAACACTACATTTCTTTTCATTTTTGCGTAATTTAGACGACAACTTATCCATCACACCCTAAAAGATACTTGCATAGATAGATAGATAGATAGATAGATAGATAGATATAAACTTATTTATAAATGGAATTTTGTCTGTGTGTGTGTCTGTGTGTGTGTCCGTTACCTATACTCTCCGAAACGGCTGTACCGATTTTCTTGAAGATTTACACAATTGTACTATAAGCTTCTGCGAGTGTTCTTAGCTAAGTTTTGTGTCTAGGTACCCCCGATAAATATCGGAAATCGATAATTGAAACAATCACGTTAAATAAGGAGTGGTCCGATTTTAATCAAATTTGATACAATCATAGACAAAGACATAAAAAACGATATTCAGAAGTTTCAATGTTGCAGTTCTTAAAATAGTGCAGAACATCGATAATATATATAAGGTGTGTGTGTGTGTGTGTGTGTGTGTGTGTGTGTGTGTGTGTGTGTGTCTGTTTATCTGTCTGTATGTCCTTTATACATATCCACAATTTCTATCCGATTCTCACCAAACTTCACACAAATATTCTTTAGGCTGAGTCTGAGCTCCAGGAACATGGATTAGTTTTAAAGCTTTCATTACACCCGCGCAACGCCGGGCTATACTGCTAGTATATATATATATATATATATATATATATATATATAGAGAGAGAGAGAGAGAGAGAGAGAGAGAGATAGATAGATAGATAGATAGATAGATACGTGCGGCTATATAAGTTTGGATGAGTATACAAAAGAAAGCCTACTTTTTAGAAGCGTTTTTTTAAATAAACATTTCACAACAAGCAAGGCAGTGTTTCTGCCTCTGGTGTGGAGGGGTTAGAGGAACAAGTTATAAGGGGTGCCAGAGAATATGTAAGAGAAAGATGAGAATACTGATGTGAAGTGAAATGATGAGAGTAGAGTGGACGCAGAAAAGAACGTGAGGAAACGGATGCGAACCAGAGAGATAGAAAATGACAATTGACCATATATTTAAATTTTTTAGAGATTGTAGCTATCAGGGAAGCAAGTATACGGAAGGGAATTCTACAGGCGAAAAGTGAGAAGAAAGAAGCTGAAGGGAGTAGAAGTTGCGGTTACATTTATTGCTTCCAAAATATATTTTTAATATAGGTGAATATCAGGGGTACCCAACCAGATGTGACACCAGTAGTATACACGGGCGGATAGATTTATAGTAGGATGGATTCAGACGGGAATATCTTCCTGACCCTACGCAGTGAACCGATCTTCCTAGCAGCAGATTTATCTGTGGATTCGATATAATCATTCCACTTGAGGTCTGCTGAAAAAGTTAGGCGAATGAGACGCAATGGGAGACTAGCCTGATCTATACTAATTGGAGTAGTAACGATTGTCTGTGGTGTTTAACAGATATCAGCTTCGTTTTGGAAGCATTAAAATTCACGAGCCATTTCTTACCCCTGTCCACCACAGTTTGGAAGTCCGTTTCAAGTTCAGCAGCGAGATCGCTTTATCAACTTCAGCGGATTTCTGATTGAGGCGGGAGTAAATGGTGGTGTTTCAGTATAGATGCCTACTTGGGATCTGATTATATCGGGAAGATCGTTGATGAAGTTTAGAAAAAGCGTAGTCCCTTGGGGTACACCCACGTTTGTATGATAGTATCGTGAGGCATGTCCGTTCAATATTACCTTCATTACGCGATTCGAAAGAAATCAATCTATTAGATCAAATATTCAAAAATCGCACTTTCCTTTCATGACTTAACAAATTATTACGTTTATATTATCTGATAATTTCTGACTGATTTCCCGTTGCTTCTCTTAAGAGTTTAATTTACAGCTGTATTTCTCTTTTGCTGCTAACTTTTGGGCTGTTTTCCCTGTAATTTAACTCACACCTTGGCGGAGAAGAGTAGTTTTTTCAAATGGAATTAGTGCGATCGGCAATTCTAGGGACTTGAACCTATATATCGTCAGTTCTGCTTTACCGTGATGATATATATCTAAATGTTTTGAAAAAAACAGTCATATATATTTTGTGGAATACCCCACTTGATCTGCCAAGACACCGTTAGCTTTCGGTGTTTAAGAAATATTAGCGAATATTGTATTCATATTTCTCTTTGTTTCTTTTGCTCCAAGTTGTGCCAAGCCTGTCTATACTTCTTAGATAAGGTAGTATTTACACTATTTACATTATTCGAACTATTAACCTCATCTTCGTTGACACAAAGACATCTTCTAAGCATACTCATCAATACATTTTTTAAAATAACCATTTCACCTCAAGCAAGACAGTGAAGCTACTGGTGACCAGGATGTTACATAAAGATGAAACCGAAGAGAATTAGAGACAGGTAACAGGGTGTGAGAGAATGGGTAAGAGAAGTATGAGTACACTGGTGTGAAGAGATCTCCGTGGGAGTAGAGTGGTAATGGTGAAGAACATGATACAAATTTTGTCAGGGAAAGGATGCGAGTCATGTGTTTTCTTTTTTTCCCCTACGATCTCAAGCTAACTGTCATTTGCTTTCTTGGAAAGTGATCAATTTAAATTTGTGAGAAATTTGGTGAGTTTATATGAATTCCATCGAAAAGGGTACAAGTTGGGGTTTAGACGGCTTTAGTTTAATCTGCTGGCATACTTCACTGAAGTGTCCCAATATTCCAACAAAGACCTAAAGTTAAATGACCTATAAACAAATTGCAACAAAGAAGTTCATCAGCATCACTACCCTCATTGTAGATGCCATCGCCCCGGAAACAATCTTATCCCAGTTCATGTAAACGGAAAATGTGGATGTGGTTTTAATAAAATTGAAACTAGATGTTGCTACAATGTATCTGGAGAAAATTTTAAAAAATGACATATCCCAACCTGACAGTATTATCCAGAGATATCCAAAGCAATATGTACAAGAGTAAGCATCAGACCACAAAGGCCACATTCAATTTGGAACAAATATACATCACATTTATTAATAACATAATAAATAACACGCACTCCAAGTTTCTAAACACCTCTGTTGCGTGCATTTTGTGTGCTAAATCTCCGTCTCATCTGCTACACGAGTGGGCAAGAGTTGAGCTAAATTTTTCATATTGTTTGACTTGGTTAATTTTTTTATCATTTAAAATGAAATTGGATTTAATTGATTATTTTCAGACTAAAAATCCATGAGAATTCTAATGAGATTTTTTTGTTCCTGTGCTAAAATCCGCACTCTTAATATTTATTTAATTTGGTGCTGCAGTTCCATTTTTTATTATTTGATTTGTGAAATATTTTGTTCACATGACATATACTCAAGTATTTTATTTGATAATTTTTGCAGTGTTATTTATGTCATTACAAAAAATTATTAACTCCGCATTTTTATTGTACAGAAAGTTGAGAGTATCACTGATTAAATTTGCCACTATATTTCTGGGCTGATTCAAGAGAAAAATACTTACATCTTTTGAGGAAAGTTCAAATAATCTAAATTCATTTTTTTATAAGAGTCAACATAGCCGATTTATTAATGCAATTTATAAAATCAAAAAACCTCTTCTATTATAATTCTTAAAAATATAGTTTCTTATTTGAACTGTGATTAGATGTAAAAACTGTTTTTGTTTTAAATATAAAAAATCAATATAGAAAAACCTTTTGTTTTTTTTTGTCAATTTTAGTGATTCAGAACGATTATATTTTTCTACGGAACGATGGTAAAAAAACAGTCTTGGGCCCCGCGGTTTAACACTACAATTTACCACGAAGCTATAGTTTAGACCGGTAGAATTTCCTGGGGACCCATATAATTTCATGGGAATCCACTGAAATCAAATCCGTGGTTCGCAGATCTTAATATATTAAAAATCTATCAGCATCACGGAATATATATATATATATATATATATATATATATATATATATATATATATATATATTCGTGACTTACCATGAGTGATTATGTTTGTTATCTACTTATTGCTTTCATTTTACAACCTTTGTTTGCCTCATGAACATATTCAGTTCCTACTTCCGCTAACATGCAACAAATATTCGAAGCGAAACGAAAAGAGATGTGTTCATTTTCGCGTATCTTTTTACAAATGGCTATCAACAAAATCTGACCTCATTATCGATTGAGTATGCCTAAATGCCAACGTATTCACACATGCGAAGCTCTCATATTTACAGGCACACGTATATCAAGATAAGCAATTCGTCACAGCATGTTGCAAATTAATAACGTTAACTTCTTGCATTACTAATGCAGTATTTTCGTCTTGCGTCTGATATCTGTATATCTCCACATCACTTTTAGGATATATCTTTAGCCATTTTTTGTTTGATTTGCCTATGGTTGCGGCTGACATGCGTTTTGGATGTAGTAAGTTAAACGTCTTAAATATGAATAAAATATAAAAATTATTAGTAAATATGGAAGTTATAATAACTTCCAGAATATTCTCGATGTCTTGGACAACATAAAGCCCTTTCCGCTAAGAATACGATAAAACATGACCTGAAAAGTTGGACTGTTATATTAATATCCAAAGTAAAATTGCCTTTGATTATTTAGTGATAAATGATATTTCTTATGTTCCATAGTGTCGTCTTATTTTTGTTTTTTTATCGATGGTAACGTTTAAGATGCATGTTGGATGAAATACATTAATGTCGTCATAAAAATCAAAAGAATATTAATAATCGCATTAAAAAAAACTGTAAGTATCAACATTCTAGATGTCTATGTGTACATAATTCGTTACAAAATTATGTAAAAATACTTTTTATCATTTCACCCCCAAGGAAAAAAAACATGTTACTATTGCGTAAGAGGTTACTGACAGTAAAAAAAGTGAGAAGATTTTTGTGAGAAGATTTTTGTGAGAAGGAGAAATGACAATAAAAAAAACGTGTTCGGTAAGACAGAACATGGCGATTGGCTTTGTAGGTTAACATGGATGCAAGAAATCGGTAAAGGCCTCACACAAGTGGGAATAGGTAAGAGAAAAAATATTCGACAATGAAAATAGCTATGAAATGTGTCAAATAATAAGAGATTATTAAGGCGGAAAATGAGTTTCTCCAATTTAATCAAGAAGACGTCACCTTTTAGGATGTTAGTTATCATGGCACCTCACAAATTCATATATTTAGTAGATCAAATTTCTCACACTTCTTTTCTGTTGATGTTATTTATGTCAAATGTCTATCTCTAATGGAACTCTACGAGGATTTTTGAATTTATTTTCTTTAAAGCTTCTTTGTTTCTTTCATGCTTTACTCATCTTCCTTCCTAACGATCCAGTTCTATTTCTGCAAGACTTCTCTTCAACTTTGACGATACTACCACGAATTCACTATTAGGTCGTAGGAATGATCTAAAGTTATTTATAAATGAAACTTTGTCTGTGTGTGTGTGTGTTTGTCTGTTTGTGTGTGTATCCAATACCTATAGACTCTGAAACGGCTGAACCGATTTTCTTGAAAATTTACACACTTGTATTATACGTTTCTGCGAGTGTTCTTAGCTAGGTTTTGTGTCGAGGTACCCCCAATAAATATAGAACATCGATAATCAAAAAAATCGGGTTATAGACGAAGTAGTCCAATTTGAATCAAATTTGATACACTCATAGACAAAGACATAAGAAACGATATTCAGAAGTTTCAAGGTTGCAATTCTTACAATAGTGCAGAAAATCGATAATATATATATATATATATATATATATATATATATATATATATATAAGGCAAGACGTTTGTATGTGTGTCTGTTTATCTGCCTGTATGTCTGTATTATTTTCAGCCCTTTTATTTTAGTTTTTGCTTCGGGTTTGGCTCTAAGTAGGTATAATTTTAGTTCTTAGTCTCAGCCATTATACCATTTACTCAGAGAACTTATTTAGCCTTCAAAATTCAGTTTACGACGAAAAACCTTACTTGATATCGATACCAGGAAATCAAAGTTTGACTTACATCCATTCATTTTTCTTTCAGTCTACGGTTTCCCTTTAACAAGGAAACAGCAATTGCTTTTTAGTCTTTCGTGCCAACGTCCAAAGTGTTTGAGCTCCAGGATCATGGATTAGGATTAAAGCTTTCATTACACCCGAGCAATGCCGGGCTATACTGCTACTATTGCATAAGACTAAAGCATTCTTTTTATTCTAAAACGTTTTACTATTGTTTAATAATTTAGTGCGCTTTTGGTTGGCAACTTTCGTTATTTGAACGCGTCTTTTGTGTTCTGTGTCATATATGTCGTCATCTGTTCAAACAAACTCTGTATTTGCTTGATTTTGACATCTCTAAATCGGAGTCACATTTTGGCGCGTTCCCCTTGCTTACAACAATAAATTATGTGTATTTACAATTGATTATTCCTATCTTCATGTTGTTCTTTTACTACGTTGTTTCCTGGAGTCTTTCGCTGCTACCTATACCTAAATATACGGGTCTTTTAAACGCTTACACAGTGCCACACAATCATTTTTATTAAATCTGGTGAGAAAACTCTGTCTCGTCTTATGTCTCTTTTTAGTTTTAACTGTTTATTCATTTTCTACCCGTATGTAGGTGTTTTTCTCTGAATTCTGATATTTGTCAGATTAAGTTATGTTTTAAATCACCAGCCTTAAACGCAGTAAAATAGAATTGAACTGATTTTAAAAGTAAAACCTAATTTTGTTGCTGAACCTAAAAAATTGCATAGGAACCATTATTAAATTTGTCTTGTAAGCGCATGCTGTCGTTTGCGTTATTCGTTATGGTTATCCAATATCACATCGTTGAAGATGCAATTGATTTGTTTAAAAATATACAAAAGAAATCCGAATTATTTTCAAAGTTTGAGGTGAAATTGTGTGTTTTACTGTATATCAACATCAATAAGTTATTTAATGCCTACAAGATTTTGACAATAGATTCGTATGAATAGAATATGTATTTTTTAAAGAAATCAGTTTGTAGATCAGAATTCGCTGACATATATTTGCAAAGAATTTTTCTAAAGAGGATTTTTTCTTCAAAAATATATTCATGGCAATATGTTTTTATTGATTTTCTTCAAAATGGATTGCCGAAAAGTTTTGTATAAAAATCTATTTCTATACATTCACAGTGTTTTCATTCTAGTTTGGGGTCTTACTATCTGTCGATAGATACGGGAAAAACTGGCAATTAAGAAACTAACCTCCAAATCAGTAGTCTGTTGCCGGATGCAGTTTATCGTAATATCCAATATCGTATATCTATATATAGTGTGATATTTTATTTATTTAAAGATTATTGCCAAATCAGTAATCGTGATTGATTCTTCTGACTTTTACGTTTTATCAAACTTTTGCAGATATGAAAATGTATAGGAATATAGAACCGCTCTCTCAAAAAAAATTAAAATATAGATAAATAAAAATTGGAGATTCTGAAAGTGATCAGGAAATATAATGTGTAGCTATATAGTATACATTTGAATACTGTATTCTTATAGGACTAATCTGTAAAACCACTGTTAAGTTAAGACAGCCATCACTACACTACCGGAAGAAATTTCATGCCTTGTTAGAGATTATCTAAGAGGGTTTACGGCCATATAACATTTTTACAGTGTTAGAATTTTTTAGAGATAATAATGTTTTACCTATACGACTTCTACTAATTATCTAAAAGGAGAAGAGATGAATATATACATTTCCAAACTGTATTTACACGTAAATAAATATAAGGAACCCGACTGAAATCGGAACTCGGCTTTTCGATTTCCAATTCCAAGCCATTATCTATTATACCACTCGCACATCTAAATTGATAAAATGTAGTATTCCCAAACGGCCTCCAGCAGGTTCGATGTACTTCTCTGGTCGCACGAGAATTGGTCTTTTAATCCGATATGACCGTAATTCTAAGCAATAGAGAATTGTAAATCATTAAACAAAATCTGACATGTAGCAATTAAATTGCGAATTTGACGTCACAGTGGGAGCATTATTGTGGATGGGCATGCAAGATTTTTTTATGTGGTTAGTCGAAAATTAATTGGATATTCGTTGTGGTGCAGTGGTTATCGGTCCGGACCGAGAAATCGGAGAGCCGATTTCAAATTTTAGCTGAATTCATTGCATTTACATACGCCTAAATGACCTTGGAAAAGATATAATCCGTAGTTTCTCCCTCCAGCTATGGGTTAAATAGCAGGACAGATGAGGTTCAATAGCCTTGGTTGGCAGCCAGACTACTGAAGAATGTAATGTCAAGCTACTGCTGAAAAATTCTCTTCCCAGTCAGTCATGTCTCAAAAGAGACATGATAGCTCAAGCGTGTATCACATATGGCACTTAACTGAGTAAATAGATCATCAGAAGTCTTGCGTTATGTTATCTAATTATAAGAAAATAGGCGTAGAAGGCTTATACAGCTTTCCCTCAAGTGTTTGGCTTCTGTCTGTAGTGTGGTCTAGGTTTTGACTTCTTTGGAACATTATTTAACCTCTAGAAAGACATTAACTTACTTCCGTTTTCCCCACAATATCATCATTTATCCATCACACCCAATGGTGCATAGGGTAGCAACGTTTTGTCGCTGTTTCTGTAACAAACTGTTTTTTTTACGGGGCAGAGTTGTTAGCCCTGCGCCCAAACTCCAAGACTGGAGGACCGGTGGACCATTCTTGGTCCTTACGTTTACAGCACCGGGTATTTCCAAATGATTACCCATTTAAGTACTGACCAGGCTCAATGTTGCATAACTTCGGTGATCAGACGGGAACCGATGCCTTCAACATGATATAGCCGTAGACAATAGCTGTCTTACAAATTAGATACAGAATACTACCAACTGCACCCGGATCTTTACCATAGAGCTACTCTTTATATTTCCTTATCTCTTGAGACACATAATTTTATTTATTTATTTTTGTTTAAGAGTGTGGTTATATTTTTCGATATATTGTCATATCTGTTCCTTCCCCATTTTCGCAGTTTTTTCTTTGCTTTGTCCATGGATTTTATTCTGACTATAACCTTTACTATGAGAATTGTCTCCTATAGACTCAATATTGTTCAATACAACCGAAAGCGTCAACAGTATCTGATACGACACCCTTTAATTCGGCTGGCATAAACAGAAAATTTAATCTATATTAGTCAGTGTACATTGCCTTAGCTCGGTTGCTGACTTGCTTGTACATTTCAGTACATACCATAATACGAATTTGTTTCCTACGCCGATATTCAAATATTCTCTGTCTCCGCTTCCCACACAAAGAAGAGTCGGTTGTAAGACAATAGAGTAATCATCGAGTCACTTTCTACGAGACAATAATTCTTTATTGCATATACTCTTGAACTTTACAATATATCTGCGCTAACATTGTGCAGACATCATTTCTTTTTACATCGTCTATGGTTATGAAATGAGTTCCGTCTAGGTTAATAGCAAGCATTCTTTCATAAAAGATGTAAAGACGCTCTGACAGCACATTCTGTCACGATGTATGTATTTGCAACGTTGTTTCACCTACAAAAGCAGTCCAATCTTCTAGAGTTCAATGTCAACCACATTTCACAGTCCGCAGTAAAATAATTGCCTTACAAATGAGCTCCCGTCTACGAGTCAATAATTCATCAAGATTCCAGCGTCTTTTATACCTAAAAGTGTGTGATCTCTTTTATGTTGACCACTGTGTATAGCCCTGCAACAAATAACATTTCTGTCCCGTTTAACATTAACAACTCTTTCAGAAAATAGTATTAAATAAAGTTGTTAGTTTCTGATCAGTGAAAAGTAGTCAATCTATTCTTTATTTTGAATGTATTTTTATATTTTTCTTTCCTCCTTCTTTTTTCTTTAAAAGATACCAGAAAATGAGCGCGGTTAGCTGCGTACATCGTTGAAATATTTGCTGAACCTTTCTTCACAAGATCAGGATTGGTATTTGAAATCATCAGTTTGTTCTTTTACGCTTTTGTTCCCCCAATACAAGGTTCAAGAGCCACTTGAGGTTAGCGAATATCTTCATTTATAAGATTAAGTAATTTTAATTCATGAAGATTTCTAGGATGAATAACTGTTGACCCAAGACTAGAAGAGCTTAAGATTGTCATGATCAGAAAGCATCATCTCAGGATTCGGTTCAACGAATTAACAAAGAAGCTATCCGAGTGGAGCTCCTTTCTTTCAGCTTTTCCATCAATTCTCTTAAATCGTTACGGTATCTTAGCATCCTAATAAACGTGGTGACTTTGAAAACTGCGGAAACTATGAGACCAGATACCAAAGGTAATCTAGGAAATGTTCTTGTTTTCATAGCGTCGCCTTTCACAACATTCGAGATCATGGCTTTCCCCAATATCCTGTCCTTGTACAACTTTTTTTTAACTTTCTCACCTTCTCATCGTTATTTTAAACATTTCGTCAATCTCGTTAGATGTGTTAGGTATTATTTTCTACTACCCCCCTTACATTCGATTTAACGTTTAAGTGTAAAAATTTATAAACACACTTTTCCCATTATGATCTTTTTCTTATTCAAAATATAAGTGTTTTATTGATTTCAATTTTACCAGTACCTGTGTTGTGACTTCAAAAGCCTATTTTTAATTATATCGGCAGTCATCATTAACCAATTTTGATATTCATTCTACTGTGATTATAATGGCTGATATAATTATGCGATTTCCTTCATTTCAAAAGAAAAATGTGTGTGCGTGTGTTTTGTGTGTGTGTGTGCTGAAAGTTTCTCGGTTGGATTCACTTCTTAATACACCTACACAAATGATTAAACATCATAATTTAGTTTTAAGATAGCTTCTTTGTTGGATCGATAATGTTTCAGCTTCACTGTGTACATGAAAATATATGCAAATGTGATAATATTAGGTACTATCAATTAAAAGTAAATATCTATGAAGTGTTTTAAAATGTGAAAAATGTGAGCGTGAAATTCGAAAAAGCATTGAAAAAGTGAAAGGTGTTTTCCAAAACCTAAGAAAAGTATTAGGAAAGAAGGAAGTTTCGTCCAATACAAAGAAATGATTGCTGAAGTCAGATTATTATTCCTATATATTGGGAATACTGGACAATGTTTTCACAGAATAAAAATAAACTTGACGTAACAGAAATGTGCTTCTACAGTTGAATGCTGAGAATTCAATATAAGCAACCACAAATGTTTAGGGAAAATTAGAACATAAAGGGTCTATACGCACAATCAAAAAGATACAGATAAATTTTTTAAGGCATATCTTTATGAAAGAGGGCCTGGACTACTTGACAGGACGTTAAAGACAAGATGGATACAGAAAATCAGCGAATACTTTATGTAACGCGTTGTATAAAAGGTTGGCAGAACAGGTATTATTTGTAAATATAGCAAACATACAAACCTTTAAGAGATACAAATCACAGAACGAATGTGAAGAGACGTAAGAGCTCACATCATAACTGGATAAGCCAAATAAAAAATTATAAATAGTAATAAATATTACTGCGAAACCGAAAGATGCTCATTTTAACGTAATTTCGAAGTTCTTCTAAAAGACCAATTCAAAGGGCACAACTTCTGCACTCAAAATAATATCTGAAGTAATTTTACAAAAAAGATGCTCTATTTTTAAATACATATTTTCCAGAATTTAGAGAAAACTATTTTCATACAGTTAACTTAAAATTACGTCAAATACTGTCATGTGTAGAGATATTGTTTTTATTACTGTGTTGATGGATTTAACCATTTTTCTTTTGAAAAAAGGTATTTTCAGTTAACAGTATAAAAATAGCGTTCTCTAAATTTGACCAGTTACTAAGGATACTTTGTTTTGTTATTGTTAGTTACTTGGTTTAATAATTTCATTTCCTTTTTGCTTTGGAAACGTCCACACTGGATGAAACCCGTTGGCGGTGTTACATTTTTTCTATTGTCTTTTGTATTTATACATATTGTCTTTTCTACAGGTCAACTCTGAGAAATGTTTCAAAGAGACAATACTTGCAGTGGAAACATCCCTACTCAAAAGAAGGCCTAGTCGTTTTGATAAGCAGGGATGTTATTGGCCTTAGATTTTGGGGATGCAAAAGGAATTTAGGATATTATGATAAAAAAAACGCACAATCAATAAAGATAACTTCCTGAAGTAGTTACGAAAGACTATCAAGACAAAACGCACAAAAAATCTGACGGAAAGGTTTTTTTTATCATGAAAAATATCCACCTCAGAAATAGTTTGTTTCAACGGTTGCTGTACTTGACTGTGGCTTTAGAATCGTTTATCTTCTTCTCTATTCTCCTAACATGGCTACATCTGATGATCATCAATTCGCTCCAGGTGAGGCAGCATTTGGTTTGAAAACAGTATCGCAATGACATTCTGTAATATCTGTAGTTGATGAGATTTTGAGCAATATGATGAAAGCATCTTTATTCATCAGTATCCAAGCACTGCAACACCTATAAAAGAGTCAGAGACTGTGTTGAAAAAAAGACTCATTTGGTCAAATTCAATATGTTGGGAAGTTTATTATAATTTCAGCGAACTCTCGTAACTTTGGCAATTGTCTTTCAGGATAATTCTGGAGCTAAATCTCATAAGCATGAAGTTAATGTTGTTCTTTCCTGAATGCAGGTAATGCTGCTTCTTCACCACCGAATACTGCTGCATCTATTATTTTTCTTAATAAGATGAGAAATCGCTAAAGATGTACATTAGCACGAGAGCAATCTTTTATCGTAGATTAAGTTAGTGTTTCTGATTGAAAATTCCAGAAAGTTAAATGAACAGCGAGGTAACGTTTTGTTAGATTACATTTTTAAAGTTAAAATTATTCATTTAGCCACAAAGAAAAAGAAGTAAATTAGAACGCACACGATATGGTTAAAGTTTGCTTAGATTAACCGTTTAATGACATACAGATTGAATGTTAACATGCATGCTAACTCTTTCTCCCTCTCTCTCTCTCTCTATATATATATATATATATATATATATGTTGGGGCGCTCTCCACCTTTCCACCGAAATGGACTATTCAAATCACTATATAAAATAGTAGTGATTATACCTCGAGGAAGGAAGTCGAGTGAGCGAGTCAGTCGGGTATTTCCGGTATTGCACCGAAATTGTTCTACTAGGTCAATCTATCACGTCTCTTTACGACGATACTCTATACTAATTACCTTGTTCTGTATTCTACTAATCCTCGCCTCTTGTAAATACTTATCTTTCCTGTCAATACACCTACTTTTATACTATTACGTTGCTTTAATTCAGTTACCCGATGTAACAATATATATATATATATCAAAGTAAATGAAGAACAAAGAAAGTATTAACAACGTTCAAAAAATTAATTTAAAACAGAGCTCAATATAGAAACAAAGCTATGAATATTTATTACCATCATTTTTTGTTACCTGATGATAATTTGTTTTTTAGATGTATATTTTCTAGTAAATTATAATTTTTACATGTTTTAAACTATAACATATAATATATATATATATATATATATATATATATATATATATATATATTACGTGAAGGCTTCATTATGATGTCATCATTCGTCAATGTCTAATTTTAATTTACTGTTGTGTCCTGGATTTTTTTATATAGATCTTGATATAATTTGATATTTCAGTTTATAAATAACAAGAAAGGGACACAACAGTAGCATGCAGTTAAGCCCTGATGAGTGAATACATAAAAATGAAGCTTTCACGAGACTTCAAAATCCACATGACTCTGGCCAGTCAAGAGATAAATTTCCCAGCATCAATTTTATTAACTCTCTATTTCTATCTCGATATTTAGCACTTTACAAAAAACCCTGCTTCGAAAAATATATTTTTTTATCAGTAAACTGCTTAGAAACCAACAATCTTGGCAGTAAGCATTAACACAACTAGTACATATATATATATATATATATATATATATATATATATATATATATATATATATGATATCTATGAAGAGGTTTGTAACTTAACGGTGCAGAGCTATGCCGATTTATAAGTTTTTTGAAGAAACCATTATGTTCCTTTTAGTCCTTATCTTTTTTCTATTTGCTGTTGTGTTCTGCTTTTATTCTTATTTATGTAAAATATGGTGTAATTTAATACGTTTTCATGTTAGTGTAAAAAGTAATCATATTTATGCTCTATGTCCATCTCGATATTGGCTGCCAAAATATCTTTTATCAGTAAACCACTGAAAAAACAAAAAACTTGACAAGAAGCATCATCACAATACAACACACTATATATAGATGTGTGGGGGGTGTCGGAAAAATTAATAGCAAAACGATAAAAAGTTCTTTGACGAATTTCGTTCTTCAGGATTTTATCGGATAGAATTGATGTTTACTGAAGAGGGGACGTTAAAATTTTAAACTTTTCTTCTTTTTTTTTACCAATATTTTTATCACTAATTAACTTCCTCATACTGATAATAGAACATCTGCCAAGAAAGGTAAAAGTTGTAAAAACCTGGAAATAAATTTACTGAGGATTAAAGCAAATTCTATATACTTTCGTCTCAGTAAATGGCTGTCTCTTTTAATTCAAGTAGCATTTACGAATCAAAATTCTGTTCAGCGCATTACGATGATGCATTCTCGGTTATTGTTTTGTAAATAACCCATTTTATGATCATATAATATTTTATCTAAATCTTTCGAAGAGTCACGTATGTAGTTTTTGTGACAATTATTGCAGATGATAGAGTAAATTCCTCCTATGTTTTATCTCCTGACTATTTAGTTTTGTATCAATGAAATCGTTTATTCTGTTGGAGGTAATTGTAAAAAAAATTATGTTTAGCTTAAATAAATAGCTTTCAATATATCCTCTCCTTCTTGCGTATGTGTAAACGTCAGAATAAATAATATTTATGACATAACGTGCTCAATATCAGATATAAAGCGTATGCAAATATAAAATGGAAAGTGGGATCAACAACTATTCACGACAGTCTGTTTAATGCATAAATGCAATTTTTAGGCTGTATGTTTGTGTTTTTGACTCAACATTTTTATTTGCTTGTCAATGGTGAATTATTGGTATGTATATCGTATTATTAATAATATAATATTATATTATTAGTAGGTGAACGGTAGCGTTTATGTTTCAAATTATTCAAGAGTGTATTTATTAGAAATAATATAGTTAATATAGTCAATCACAGGAAAAATATCGCTGCCGGCGCTAATTGTTAGTCTCAATAAACATTACAGGCAGACAGACAGACAGATAGATAGATAGATAGATAGATAGATAGATAGATAGATAGATAGATAGATAGATAGATAGATATTTGCATGCGTATGCATCTATATTTATCTATATCAGAGAGAATTTGCATATGTTTTATTTCTTTTTCGCATCTTGCAAGGGACAGAAAAATGGTTGCTTCAATATAGCACGGAACGCTGCAGATTTAAACTTTCTACTGGTTATTTTTTCCTTTCATTTTATATTTCACCTATTTATCGCTGACATAATTGACATGCTCACTCTGGTTCCATTTAGCTTCCCTAAAGCCAGAAGTAGCATAAGCAAATAAACAGTGAAGAGGTTAATACAGCCAAGATAGTCTCTGATATTGGATTATACTATGTTTGTATATAAGAGTCAAAACAGAATTAGATGCAGCCTTCTTTATACGGCGGCGTAAAAGGAAAAGCGTGTAAACAATGAGTTGACTATTTAAGCGAGAAATGAATGCGTGCTAACGGATTTAGGTAGCTGTAAAATAAATGCAAATTGACGAAATAAATGCATTAGAAATAATGCCTTTCTTCAAGCACAACTTTGTGCAGGTTTTAAAGGAGATATTTGGACAATCTAATCAATGACATGTTCAGATATTATAGCTATATACATATTAAGATGGGAAATAAATTTGCAGCAACCCGAACATTTGTTTCAGTTTACTAGATAATGCAGGCGGGTAATACAATTGCATTACAGTAATCATATTTACAGATCAATGTGTGCAGAGGTTTAAAATAAGAGAATCTATCAAAACTATTCAAACATCAAATAAACTCATATCTTCCTGGTGTCGATTGAATCCTCTTTCGATTTTTATTGCCTTCTTTAGAGTGAAATGATTAAAGAAAAACATTGTTGGTTGTATTTGATTGTTATTTACTTAGAATTAATTGTATTGTAATGAAAATCAAAAGAAAAAAGTTTTTTTTAATATTAATTACTAGGCTAATTGATATGGCTATGTATTCAGTTTTATAAAGAAAAGTATTTGAAACGCTAAAACATATTTTTCATAATATTCAATTTGAAAGCCAGAAGCGTTTATAATATTTCCAATTGTTTTTCGATTCAATTCACACTCCTTTTAATTATTTTCCTCATATTCAAGATATATAGTTGCATTACGTAACATCATCAAAATATACCACTAAAATATTTAACTGAACACTTTTATTATACAAATTGTTATTATTCATGCCTAACTAATTTCTACCATCTTGCTTGATATTCTCCCAAAGGTTCGGTTGTGTCAACCTCCCTCATTGCCAGTCTACTTCATTTCATGCTCGGTTATACCTCATGAAATTTCAAATAGAATCATTCATTCAATCACCAGATATCATTAGTTTTGATTCCACATTTCATGTTTAAAGTATCTAAGGCATTGGTTATTAGAAGTTACTTTTCCCCGCAAAATAAAAACGAGAAAATCGTGTTTAAAGTTTGTCGACTATCGAAATGCCATAACTTCTGCTCTATTTTGGATAAACAAGTCATTTTTTTAAAGGAGGCTAAAATAATCTTATTTAATATACAAACGTTTACACTTATAACAAATTTTCACAGAGATGACGAAAAGTACCTTCATGTACCGAAGGCCTCATATTTCCTACTATTTCATTTTCAGTAAACGTATATCGCCTTTAAGCTGCTTACTCCTTTCTTTTACTGGTAAAAAAGTATCCAAGACTTAGTGATCAAATCCCCAACTAACAACCAATGAACTATTTCGAGACTAAAGTTTTAATTATCTAATCCGTGAAGGAAGGAAGAAACAAAAGGTGCAAAATTGGAATAACAAATCTATCGGATAAAAGATTACCTTTAAGCATGAAAAGAGGAATGTATATCGTCTACCTTCACCTCGATCGATTAAGGATTCCGTTCACAATACTAAGAAAGTTCCCGCGTACGGCAGCTGATAAAGGCCAGAGGCTATAAGCAATAAAACGTGAATATAATCACAAAGATGAACATGCCGGACAAAATAATAATTCCTCATCGCAATTTAGCAAAGATTAGTTTCGCATTCATCGTCTTTACCATTACAGATTTTATTTCAGAACTGCGGGAGAATACTGATATCATGACGGTTTTAAGATTGTTGTAAACGAAGTGGAATCAGTGTAAAAAAAAAATTGTTCTCTGACCAAATGTAAAGAAGTTGTGACGAACACTCTCTCTCTCTCTCTCTCTCTCTCTCTCTCTCTCTCTCTCTCTCTCTCTCTCTCTCTCTTAGATATACACGCACATGCACACAATATAGGTATATTCGCGTTCACCCACGCACCCACAGGATGTTTGATCAAAAAGTAATAGCACTATAAAAAAAAACTACAAAACATACCATTTCAGCATTTAATCTCTTTCGAAGAACTCTTCCACTATATTTAGCATTGTTGTTTTTATTGACAGAAGCATTCTTACAACTCTTTATTTCTTATAGCGAGCAGCTGCCTCGTCTCATTTTCTCAGTTTTCCTCGACGTCTTGAAATATTTTTTTCTTTTAAGAAGGATTTTAATTTCCCAAAGAATAAAAAGTCGGAAGAGCGATATCTGTAAAATCGGGGGTTTGTCGAATCTGTGGAATATAATGCTTAACCAAAATCTACTGCACAAGCTATGTTTACCGAGTATGCCACTGGGGTGTGGTGAGAAAAACACACTATAAACATTTTCGTTTTTCCCTTCAAAATTGCTTCCTTGACTGATAGACTGACCCACTCTCTCTCTCTCTCTCTCTCTCTCTCTCTCTCTCTCTCTCTCTCTCTCAGTCGTCTGCATGTTAACAAAAAAGAAATGCTGTCTTTAATAGTGATACACAAGGGGAGTTATTTAGAGCTATTCTTTATAAAAATATCCGTGTCGTAAGAAAGAAACGTTAGTTATGCATAAAATTAAAGAATGGTCATCCTTAAACGGTAGGCGGTATGACTTAAGCTACTTAACACATTTAGATATAAATATCAGAAGATAAAAGATGAACTTCTGAATGCTTGTCTCATATTTATCTTTTGATCATATAACAAAATGTCAGTAGGGAACAACTCAATAAATCAATGTCTCTTGGCGTTCTGATATTTTTGGAGGGGACTGTGTATATCTTTTCGCACTAAGAAAGAGGATAATGTCACAAATTTGCAAGGTTTTACTGGTAGTGGAAGAGAATAAGAGAATCTACCGCTAAGAAAGTACAATGAAAAAGAGTTTTCAGGAAGACAGAAGATGACGAATGCTATTGTATTTAATTTCTTGAATTTTTTTTTACGTGACCAAGAAGCAAGAAATTTGAGGAAGAGTTACACAGGTGAGTAAAAATTACTCAAACATTACATATTTTTGTATCTACCTGATTCAACAGTAAAACGACGAAGCTTAATTACAAATATATATGTACTTATGTGTTTTTCTCTCTATTAATATTCAACTTTTGATATTAAAACAGCTAAAAATATGTCTTAAATTCACTAATGTAAATCATTTCAATATCGTTACAGTGCTAGCTATAACTTTTCGTTATAACTTTTAGTGAAATCTTGTGGACAAAATTGGACATATTTCACTTTACGTGCCAATCCTGTTAATTTGACGAATTCTCACCTGTCACATTTCGTTTGTCTTCTCATTTAATTTTATTAAGGCAAATTCTTTAGTCATAGCCAAGAGAAATTCTAAAAGAACAGTTAGCCTATATTTTTAATAATTTCACTGATCGATTTTCGAATTGCATTTAGCTATTCCACTCTAAATTTCAGTCTATTTTGTACACAATTATTTTATAATTTATTGCACTAAATTGAGTCCACGGAAGGAATCGAATTTAATATTTCATACAACCATATTATTTTCGGCTGTTAAAACTAATGTACATAGGTTAGCCTTTAAGAAAATACTCAACAATAAGTAATCCGACAATAATTTTAACATGTAAAATTGAATATGGCCGCCTCTAGTATCTGCCATTAATGTTTTGTTCCGCTAGCTGCGATATCAACTATTTGTGAGCACTTTCAAATTATCGCAAGGCATTTCTACTTGTTTTTGTGTTTTTTTAATTAAATACTCTCGCCATTGTTCCCCAATATGGTTGCAATTAATACAGTTCATACTTTTGCTGTAGCACATAAGTAACCTTGTAAAAAAAGCTTGACAGTGGCATGTTTCATCCAGGTTTGTATGATTTATACAGCATTGGCTCGTCTGAAATTGTTCATATAAAGATAAAGAAAGAAAACTGACAAAATCAGTTATCCGGCACTGAATAGATCTTAGTATTTCTAGATTTGTGATAGACAATCTGAAAATGAATTGTCCGTATAAATTAATTTAACTTTTAAGTGGAACGACTACATGGAATCCATAGCTATATCTTTCGCTAAGAAGGTTGAGTCACTGTGTCCGTCCAGAAAGTTTTTTCTCCTCAGAATCGAACTTGCACATTTATAAATCTACCATTCTTCCGTGCATTGAATACTGTTGCTATATCTAGTCGGGTACTTCTACTATTTATCTTAAGATTCTCAACAAAATGCAAAGAAAAATCTGCAAAGAAAAATCAGTCAATTTATCACCGATTGAATGTAGATTCCCTCTGTATTTTCTGCAAACATTTTCACAGCTTCTTCTCTGATGAGCTTATTTCTTTGGTGCCATGACTACATTCATTTTCTTTTGCTACTAAATTGGCAGCTAGGTTCCACTCTTTTACTCTCAATATTGTCAAATGTAAACGCCATTTCTACTCTATCGGTTTCTTCTCTCATATTCCCGGTCTGTGAAACATCCTTCCGTATAATTGCTTTCTTGATAGCTACAATCACTAAAGGTTTAAATGCAGCTTCAGTTGTCATCTTCTACCCCTCTAAATTCCTTTTCATCAATTTACTTCAATCCTATCCATTTCGCATACGTACTTCAGCATCACCGGTACCCTGTTTTTCTCTGACGGAAAGCCACTACGCAGCAGTGATCTTGACTGATTTGGGGTAATATGATTATATAAAAATGTGAATGTCACAAAAGTTATTTTTCAGGCAAAAAAATCCTGTATAAGTACCTTTTCCGTCTTATGTAGAATTATCTTTTCAGACCATTGTTCTCAACGAGTTCCTGTCTTGTTACGTTAAGTAACATTTGCATTTCATCATCCTCTTTTCTTTTTAATCGTTTCCTCCAAGCAAGGCTCTAAATGTAATAAGTCGTACGATGTGACAACGTGTGAGACAATATGTGAAAAAAAATAACATTATTAAGGAGAGATTCCAATATAAGAACATGTATAAAAATGATAGAAAGTAACAATTGCCATTGTATTAAAATGTCTGAAGATAAAAGTTGTCTTGAAAGGCAAGAAGCCGGAAAACATTTCCTCATGCGAAAAGTGCAAGAGAACAAACTATTCACATAAAATTGAAGTTTATACCTTGCCATTTCTCATGTACAATGATCAAATTGCCGCAAAACTAGTACTGAGTTTACATTCATAAAATATAAGCACTATATGGAAGTTTTCATCAGAAAAAATACATACAAAATATGAAATCATGTTACGTTAAGGTTATGGGAAAGTGATTAAAGCTAAAAAGCTTGTTCAGGATATTAAAGATTCTTGCTTGTTTCGGTCTATGTATGACTCGGCATTCGCAAGATGATTGGAATTTCCCAACCGAACCCCTTGTTTCATCTTTCGTGGTAGATAATTCTAGTTCTACGTAACATGCCTCTTCCGCCGAACCCAGTTTCAGTTATTTATCTTTAGTAACTCAACTCAGCTGTGGCCTGTTATTAAATTCATAACTCTTTGGTTGAAGTCGCTGGATTACTTCAACCATCGATCTTATTCACTGAGACACGTGTCTTTGAAAACACTTTGCGTCGAGTTGCTATATTACTTCGATTAAAGATTTTATTCACTGAGTCATGCGTCCTTGGGGAAATTTTAAGTCTGGTCACAGAACTAATTCAACCAGCACTTTTATGTACTAAGCCATGTGCCCTTGGAGACTCTTTGGGTCAAGTCGCTGGATTAGTTCGACCAATGATTTTATTCACTGAACTATGTGTCCTTGGGAAATTTTTGGGGTCACGTTACTGAATTGATACAACCCGCGCTTTTATCTACTCTATCCTAAGAGGCTCTTTTGGTTAAGTCGCTTGATTAACCACTGAGTCTTTTTTTTCGTATCACCCCGAGCAAGGCGTTAATGCCACTGATGTGCAGGGGCTACATAAGAGTAAAAAGATTAAGTAGAAGAGAGTGAAGAGGAAGACGAACTAGTTAGAAAGGAGCAAGAGAAGGATGCGATTACAGGTGTGATGACAGTTGCAAAGGTGGAAGGGAAAGGAAAGTATATACGGGGTGGTGAAATAACTAGAGTCAATTGGTTAATAGATGAGTATTGATATTGCATTTAAATTCCTGGAGGTTGTAGCCGTCAGGAAAGCAAGAATATGGACGCGAGTTCCACAGGCGGGAAGTGCGAGAGAAGAAGCTGCAGGAGTAGAATTGTCGTCTGCATTTGATTAATCTAACAGTGAATGGGTGAGACCTACTTGTCAGTCTATTTGCTCGAGTAAACACTGTTGCAGAGGCACCAGTGACTTAAGTTCGTTGGAGCAGAAGCCATGGAAGTATTTATAGAACAGACAAAGGGAGGCCACATCTCGTCGATGGGGAAGTGGCTGTAGTCGAGCCGCTAAATCGGTACCTATCACATTACTGATTCTCCATTGAAGCCTGTCGAGAACACTGAGATGAACAGCAGGGGCGCCTGTCCATATATGGCAGCAGTATTCCATGCACGGACGAATGGCTGATTTGTATATATACAGGATTGGATTCAGGCGGGAAAAACATCCTGGCCCGACACAGTGACCCAACCTTTCTTAGCAGTGGATTTAGCTATGGACTCAATGTAGTGGTTCCGTTTGAGATCAGAAGAGAGGGTAAGGCCGAGGAGGCGCAGAGTATTACTCTCGGGAAGACTCATTTGGTCCATGCTTATGGGAGGCAGGAGAGGTTGCCTGTGATGATTGACAGACAACAGCTTGGTATTAGTCGCATTGAAACTGACAAGCCACTTCTTGCCCCAATTCACCACAGAGTGTAGATCCGGTTCAAGGTCAGCAGCAAGTTTATGTTGGTCCGCCACGACGGGTTTCTTACTGATGAAGGAGTAAATTGTGGTGTCATCTGCGTAGATACCTACTTGGCTCTTGATCCCATCTGGGAGGTCATTTATGAAAATAAGGAAGAGCGCCGGAACCAGCATAGAGCCCTGAGGGGCACCAGCGTTTGTGCTGTAGGATGTAGAGGTATGCCTATTCAGGACGACCTTCATTTTGCGGTTATTTAAAAAAGATTGGATTAGATCAAGCAAGTGTCCGGTAACACCGTAACCCTGTAGCTTGCATAGAAGGCCAGAGTGCCAAACCCTGTCAAAAGCCTTGAAGATGTCCAGAGCCTCGCCTCACTCATCAAGGGCCTGGAGCATGTACTCCGTAATGGTTGTTAGCATGTCGGCCATGGACCTGGTAAAGCGGAAGCCATACTGCCTGTCAGAGTAGAGTTTGGTTGGCAGTAAGATGTTGAACTATTTCAGCATTAATTATGGACTCGAACACTTTCTCTAAAATTAGTAGATGGCTGATAGGGCGATAATTGGATGGATCCGAGGGTTCGCCACAGTTCTTAAATACAGGAACGACTGAAGAGAACTTCCAACATGCAGGAAAACAGGAAGCAGAAGGGTAGTAATTATACAGTTTAGAGAGGACAGGGGAGAGTTCAGGAGCACATTTCTTAAGGACTCTTACCGGGATTCCATTAACACCGCTCGCCTTATGGGGATCAAGTTTTGAATTTGGGGAATTTTCGAGTCCTTGTCACTGAATTAATTCAGCCAATGCTTTTATTCACTGAACCATGTGTCCTTGAAAACTGTTTGAGTCAAGTCGCGAGATTACTTCTACCAACGTTTTATTCACTGAGCTATGTGTCCTTGGGTAATTTTGATGTCAGGTCACTGAATTAATTCAACCAGCACTTTTATCTACTGTGCCATGGGTCCTTGCCAAGTTTTTAGATCAAGTTGCTGGATTAGTTTGACTAATGCTTTTATTCACAGAGCTATGTGTCCTTGAAAACTCTTTAGGTCAAGTTGCGGGATTACTTCGACCACTTAGACATGTGTTCTTTAGAATTTTGGGGAGTCAGGTCACATAATTAATCCAACCAGTGCTTTTATCTTCTGAGTCATGTGTCCTTAGAGATTCTTTGGGTCAAGTCGGTGGATTAGTTCGATGAATGCTTCTATTCACTTAGCCATGTATCTTTGGAGACTCTTTGGTTCAAATTGCAGCATTATTTCGACAAACGTTTTTATCCTGAGAAACATGTGTTCTAGAAGAATTTTTACGACCAATGCTTTTATCTACTGAGTCATGTGTCCTTGGAGACACTTTTTGCCGGGTCACGGGATTACTTCGACCAACGCTTTTATTTACTGAGTCATGTGTCCTTAGAGAATATTTGAGTCAAATAAGTGAACTAGCTCAACGAAAGCATTTATCCACTTGGTAAGATGAATGTGGCAATAAAGTTGAGAACAACAGTCAGAACAATATAAAAGTTGTAAACCGTTACAATATCCCAACTTAATTATGGACTACCTTTTTAATGCAAACGTAATCTTTATCAACAAATTTGAATTGCTGAAAACGAAAGTATCGTTTGGCATTTCCTGAATATTTTTCCGATTCTTGCTTTCCAAATGATCTGCAGCTTTTTTACAATATCTCAACTCAGTAATACAGAGAAAAATTATGAATTATATTGACAAATCAGAAAACGTATTTAGTTTAAATATTTATGTAAGTAATTATATAAATAATAAAAGTCAGAATAATCATTCGGTCAGACTTAAACAAGATAATAAAGATAAATAATTACATTTTTAATATACGTGTCATGATCTAATAATCTCTTTAGCTTTTGCAAGATAATCTCACTGTATTCATATAATGACAGCACAAGTTTAAAATCGAGAATAAAAACTTACTTGGGGATTATTTGTTCTTGTGTAATTCCTTTTTCATGCAAACGTATCTCTTCCCCAAAAATGTGAATTGCTGAAAACCAAAATGCCGATCGGCATCTCGTTAATCTTCTTGCTCTTCTTGCTGTCCAAAGGATCTACGAAAGTTCTAAACACGGGTTTACCAAACTTTCAGGTAAGTCAAAAATCGGCTGCCGGATCATAGTCGCCGATGTATCATACTTTATGTCATCCCCCAACACGCAGCTGTCAAAAGGTTAATAAAGGCGCTGTCCAGTTTGGACGACACTGAAGATTACTCTTGATTTCTTAATATTCTACCCATCTCACTACTATATCTGCTTAGTAAGACTCTGTGGACTCGTAATGTTAGTATCGGTGAAGTATTGATCACGGACACAATTAGATTACAACATGCGATGATTGATTTCAACACGAGGCTTTAACTTTGAGTGAATGAAAAGCAATGATCACAAATTCTCAACAGGAGTGCTATATTTGAATGTTCTCTCCGTATACCTATTTGTTGTTCTCCCTCAACTCTCTCGCTATCTCCTTTTTTCTCTCTTTCAAGACACACACACTTACACACACACACACATACACACACACACGCATATATATATATATATATATGTATATATAATGTTTTAGATGCAGATGTATAAATATTAATATATATTTCTTTTTCTCTCTTTGTAAAGGAGTTATTACACAACCTAGGTTTCTACCATATGTTGCTATCAGGTGATTTGCAATTACTGATTTTAGCGGTTTTTATATATATATTTTTTTTTAAGAATGCTCACGTAAGGGTGTTTTTTTTTTAACTACTCACCTCACGGGGAATTTCTGAAAGTGCAATTTTTAAAATTAGAAAAAGTTATAACGTTTTCATACATGGTTGTATGAACTTAATAGGTATTTTATTGGTATGGTTATTAATGAAAGAACAGAAATTATGACTAGGTGTAACCATGAAGAATATTCAAATCTTCTACAATATAATTGTATTGAACACTTTTTAAAATAAATGTGTACTGGTCTACTTTTATAGTAAACAAAACCTAAGTAATTAATTTTATTATGAATAAAAACTAAGTAATTAAACAATATATATATATATATATATATATATATATATATATATATATATATATATGTACAAGATATTTTTAGTGCATACATGTATTTGAGAAGTCACGCTATTTATTACTCACTATATTTATTTCTTTTCGATTGGCATCAGCAGAAAAGGAAAAAATATTCGTCCTGTCGGTGTGTATATATGTTCTTTAATAAGATTAATCAGGTCCGTAGATTTCAATAAAAATACTGTTAAATAAATATGACTCTATATTATTATATGTATAGATACTTTTTTTTATAAAAACGTCAAATAGACGCTTGCTTTGTTAAAATATATGTTATTTATAAAAATATCATATAGACATTTGCTTTGATAAAGTTACTCAGAGGACAAAACACAACGGCTAAGGTAAAATTTTTCTTTTGTGCTTTACTCACATATTTTGGTTTTTCGGCAATTCAGATTTTTGGAAAGAGATACGTTTGAATGAAAAAGGAATTACACAAGTACAAATGTAATTTGTAATTTTTCATTCTCGAGTTTGAACTTGTGCTGTCATTATATCGATACAGTGAGTTTATCTTGCAAAAGCTAAAGAGATTATTTGATAATGACACTTATATTAAAAATCTAATTATTTATTTTTATTATCTTGCTTAATTTTGACCGAATAATTATTCTTTTATTATTTAAATAACTACTTATTTTATTTCGAACTAAATACGTTTTCTGATTTGTCAATATAATTTATAATTTTTTTCTGTATTACTTAGTTGAGATATTGCCATGCGTTTTCGCAACTTGGATTGATTCTAGTTCACCTTGTTTTCCTTTATTTTTTCTAATTCCACCTGACTTGTATACACTCTTTTTTTTTTTAGAGTAACTGTTCTATTTTATACTAATTACAACTACGCATGTCTGTTTCTTGATATATGCTCCAGGTCCTCCTGCATTCGTGGATATGCGAGAGTGTAGTGAATAGCGCCTCGTAATGAGAAATTTTTATTTGCGTTGTGGTACAGTGGATATCGGCTCGGAACGAGAAAACGGTGAGCCGAGTTCGAATTCCAGTTGAATCCATTGTATTCACTTACGCGTAAATACCTTTGGGAAAGGTATTAATCCGTCTCTTTCTTCCAGATATGGGTTAAATAGCAGGAGAGATAGGGTTCTATAATCTTGGTTGGCAACCAGTCTACCGCAGAAAGCAATGGCAACCTACTGCGGGATAATCTTCTGACCAGACAGTCATGTCTCTTTCGAGACATGATCGCCCAAGCGTGTATCACGTATGGGACTTAACTGACCGAATGAGAAATTGGAAAATCAAGTTTTATTCCAATTGGCTTTGTTGCAATTACTTACGCGCAAATGTTCTTTTGGAAATGTAGGCATCAATCTTTCGCCAGTTCTGAGTTAGATATCAGGACTTGTATCAAGAAATGGCATCGTTATCCTCGCAGAAGATTTAACGCCATATTCACACACGAAAAATAGTTATTTTAACAATCCAAAATATGTATCGGTTCTAAGTATCTAATAAAAATAATAAGCGGAAATAAAGTAAGTCAGTCAATCAATCAATCCTCTTGCCGGTAATGTTCCCTCGATTTCTTATATTTTCTGAGTCTTATTTTCTTCTTATGAGTCCTACCCTTTTATATATATATATATATATATATATATATATATATATATATATATATATATATCTGATTGTCGACAGAAGGTTCCCAATATATGGATTCTAACGCAAATAAATATGCTGCTTGTCTTTTTTTCACATAAGGATAAAAAAAAACGATACTTCAGTCGAAACTTCCAACGTTTTTAACTTGATATTTGTATATATTTAATGAATAAAAAACGTAACGTTCTCTATAAAAAACTGGTTTATGAAATATTACTTGTGCCTTGGGATGTGTGCTTTGGTGTAATGAATATTGGCTCTGAATGAGAAATCGGAAATCGAATTTGAATACCATTCGAAACTGTTTCATTCACTTACGAGCAAATACTTTTAGAAAAAGTAATAATTCATCTCTTCTTCCACCAGCTAAGAGTTAAATATCAGAATATATCGGATTCTATAGCCGTGGTTGGTTATCAGTATACTGCAGAAAGCAATGTCAACCTACTACGAGAAAAATCTTCTGCCCAGTCAATCACAGATCGAAAGAGACATGATCGCCCAAGCGTGTGTCACGTATGGCATTAACTGAGTGATTTAGTACCTTATTATACACGACTGTACTAGCCTCTTCATATTTACAAAGTTACCTATCTACAGAATTTCCCGCAAAATTATGAATCCTCGGTATTCTTTTTACCTGTTGACAATGCATTAAGTAACATATATATCAATATTTTACTTGCAGAATTTTTAGTTACCGTGATTCTTGCATATACAAGGTGTCCATGAAGTCCGTGTGCAATATGAATGTATAATATTTTAATGTGAACACGAATTTTAGGGACACCTTGTATTTTCATAAACATTTCACATCGCTATAATAGTTTTATTTAATGGACATTAATTTGAGTTGACATTTTTGTTATAATTAAAATTGCTAATAACTAGCAGATTTATATTACAAACAACTGAGTCCACTTCTGTTTTTCTGCACCTAGGCTGAGCCGACAATATTTACAATTAATTGAAAAGAGCACATTCCCGGCCATGATCAACTCTTTAAAAATGTCAGCACGCTCAGATGCTCGGCCACGATAGATTATGACTTGCTACTAGGATAATCATCGACAATTTACGAATGGTTCCTTCTAATCAATTTAGCTCACAAAGCTTTGGTAGCATGATGAAATTTTAAAGCAAATGTTATTGACCAAGCGGCCATGCTCTAATTATATAAATCATTTTGTTTAAATTTTGAAAATGATTTCAAGAAGAATTATTAAGTGCAAGCTTCTGATATATATATATATATATATATATATATATATATATATATATATATATATATATATATATAATTGTTTTGAAGTTTATTTCCTATCAGAGTGGATTTTCTTTTTCTGTAATGAAACAGTACGTTTTTATTATCCACCGGTCTAGGTGTTCGAAAATCTTGTTTGGAGAATATCTATCTTCCAGTCAGATTCGAACCTGCATACTCCCATATACTGGGCGGAGTGCCGTCATTAAATTTGACATGTCTTACTACTCGATCACAGAATTTATCAGAACTAAGCCTTTACATACATATTCTTCTGATGTTCATATATATATATATATATAGTGTTTTCGAAAGATTTAATAAAAACAAATGATAAGGTGCAGGAAGACATGCAAAACATTAGTAGATAGGAAAGGGTTCAATGTTTATTAATTTAAGATTACACTTTATAGATATTTCCAGACACAAAATGATTTTCTCGTTGTGTGTCCATTTTAATGATTGTCACAAATTATAGGATTTAAATTCATACAAAACCAGAGAATAAAAAACAAAAGGAATTGAAACCATATTGAAAAGTAATCCATTTATTTTAAGAAATGTGAAACTTTTTTATCGAATAATGTGTAGAATATGTTGATAATTTCATAAAATAACTGCCTCGTATGACTTGTTTTATCAAATTTTCGATATCTGCACTTTCTTTCTGAATAAACCAGCATTACTGAGAGTAGATATCAGGATGTTATAATTTAATATTTTATTTGTTTTAATCCTAAATAATTAGTTGGTATTTTTCAATATTTGACTGCACAATACTATTAACAGATAGTTGAAAATTCCAATAGAGCATTGCATGATTAGATTAAGAGCAACGTTTGTTTTTGTTCGGTAAATGGTTGTGCGAATCTTCCAATATTTGCTTTTGGATCCAATTCATCTAACACTTTTTTTCAGTGGATAGCTACATATATGCTTCAAATTTTTCTTCAGTGAAATTGTTTTAACATTGTTGATTGAACCTAAACTGTTGCTTGATATCTTTTGAAGTTATCGACTATTTCAAATCACGAGTTGTAATTGTATAAAGTTCTTATTCTTCTATGTACCCTGTCTTTTCAAGACGTAGGCGTGTTTCTCCACGTCTTCCTATCCCTGGTGGCTCTTAGTATGCTTTCTACCTCGCAACCCCCGCCCCATCGTTCCACCTGCTCGGGCCCTTCAAATATGTTATCTGCTGCCTTCATCTGTCTCTTTTTCCTTCTATCTGACCTGTAAGTATCAGGTTTTCCAAGACCTCCATCCTTATTGCATGTACTAAGAACTTCAGTTGTCTCTTCTTAATGCTCACTATTAAGTTTCTTTTCGTTTCCATTCTTTTGAACACCTCATCATTGCTCGCATGCTCGGTCCACAATATCCGCAGCATCCTTCTGTAGAACCACATTTCCGCTGCTTCAAGTTTTTTTTCTCATCTTCGATGATATTGTCCAGTATTCAGTGTTGTATTAAAGAACTGGCATCATTAACAATCTAGCACTCTCTTATTTGTTTCTAGTGAAAGTTTCCTGTGTCTTAGTACTTTACTCATCTTCTGGACCACGTCCTTTGCCATGTCAATTCGCCTTCTGATTTCTATGTCGCGCTTTCCATCTCCTTTTAGAACACTTCCTAGGTATTTAAATTTTTGTACTTGTTGATTCTGGTATCCCCCACCTGTATTTGGCATTTTGGGTTACTCTTTTTACTGATGACCATGCATCGGTTTTCTTACAGTTTATTTGCAGTTCTTTTTTGTCACTCTCCACAGCTACCTTCTGTAGGGAGTCTTGTAGTTTTCTTTCCGTGTCTGCAATCAGCACTTTATTATCTGAATACCATATGTTGTTCAAATTCTTGCCGCCATTAAGAAATTCTGGCGTAGCATCTAGGGTCCTCAAAATATTCTCGCTGTAAAAGTTGTGAAAATCCTGTGAAAAATACACATCCTTGTTTTACGCCTCTTTCTTTCTTCATAAATCTGCTGAAATTGTTGCCTGTCCGTATGCGGGCAGTTTGCTGCCAGTAGAGATTCTTGATTACGGTTGCTGAAAATTTGGAATTTACTTAATTATGCCCAACAAAGGCTCACATATTCTATAGTTTTCCAATAACTTCCGTACTTCATTCCTTTTCATGCAATGTTTATTTGTTTTCCTTTTGTTTATTTTCTTTTTCTTTTTTTAACTTATAATAAGATTTGTCTCTCTTTTGTTTCTTTATTGCATTTTTATATATAATGGAACCACTTCAAAAGGGACTTATTTGCTATCTGTTAAGGTGGAACACTAACCACTCCACCACTGGTCTTCATGTCAATATTAACTACGCAGTTAAATGAGTCTATTTTTCTCATTTGAATATTGTTTCCATTGAATATTGTTTCCCATTGAATATTGTTTATTCTGACGCATAGAATAACATTTTCAATAAGAAATAATTCTTCTTCAACATTTATTAGCATAAAATAAACACGTAAACCGCAAACGGTACTAATTAATTTTCAGCAAGTTTCATAAACTTATGATTTTTCCCCAACGATACATCACTCATCCATGATTCGTGTTTAAATTAATAATTTCTGAGTTAAGGATTCAATAGGTTACTGTTCCCTTCACTAGGAGTCATGAGGTTAAGCAATTCTTGTAAAATTTATCTGCAAATCAATCTGAAATTATAAAACAAAAATCGTGCTACTCGTGTCTGCATATTTCGCGAAGAGAAAAAGTCGATGAGTGGGTGACAAACAGGTACAAATTCTAAAACTCTGTTTTGCATAGAATGTTTTTAGGAAAAACATGTTTTTAAAGATAGTTTGAATTGATCTTTTGTAATCTAAATAAATAATCTTTTATTTAAACATTCTAATGAAAATATAACATTTAAATATAACAGAAATATTTAAATATAACATTTAAATATTCATCTTTTTTTGTAATCTAAATAAATAATCTTTTTTAAAGATAGTTTGAATTGATCTTTTGTAATCTAAATAAATTTAAAATGTAATTTCTTAATTCTCCATATGATAAAAGCGAAAGTAACCATAAAAATTTAACCTTTAAAAGATTTTTCTACATTTTTGAATCCTTTCCTCGCAAGCAAGGTAGAATTACCACTAGTGTATAGAAGGTAACAGTTAGAGAAAAGACTGGGTACAGAAGGTATTAAGGAAAAGATAAAAGATGAACGGGATTCAAGAAAATAGATGATAGCATTTGTCGTTGCAATTCAATTTTTGAAGGTTGTACTTATCCGAAAAGCAAGTTAACGGAAGGAAGTTCCACAGGTGTAAAACGCAAAAATAGAAACTGTTACAGTAGGTGGCTTTTAAATTTTAACTATTTCGACGGTAAAATTTTGGGACCTAGACGCCAATCTAGAATCACGCACATGCTCGGCACACTAGAGAAAAAACTTATCAGAGCAGTTGCTACAGAAAAAAATTCAAATATGTTTTCTGAGATGCAAATCGGTTAATATTTTATCTCAGGAGTTGTTCAAAATGCTTTCAGAGAACACATCCCGTGCCAAGACATTAGGTCTTGGACTGTATACCAGCCGCGGATTTTTTTGTGTGTTTTTTAATCGTATCACCCCCAAGCAAGGCTTTCCACTGCCACTATAGCGCAGGGGGTTACATAGAGGGATTGGGTATAGGAAATGTCAGAAGGAGGGTGATAGACGAATTAGGATGTACATAGGGAGAGAGTTGGAGAGAGTGGGTGTGAGTTAGTGTGTTAGAAAGGTGTCTATTGACCTTACATTTAAACTCCTGGAGGTTGTAGCCGTCGGGGAAGCAAGCATGCTGTAGGGAATTCCAGAGGCGGGAAGTGCGAGGAAAGAAGCTGTTGGAGTATAAATTGCGGTTGCATTTCTTCGGTTTCACTGTAAAAGGGTGGGACCTAATTGCCAATTCACATCTATGGAGCACCAGTGATTTAAGTTCATCAGAGCAGAAGCCATGAAAGTATTTATGGAAGAGACACAGGGAAGCCACGTCACGCCGGAGAGAGAGATACTGCAGGCGGTCAGCCAAGTCGGTATCAATCACATTACAGATTCCTCGCTGTAAACGGTTATTTCATGACACTAGAAAATGTTTCGTTTATAAGAAAACGTCAATTGCCAGGATTAATTAAAAGTTCATGCTTCGCTCATGGGTTGGATCGCAAGAGTAAATCTTAAAGTGGACGTAATATTACTTTGATAAATCTAAGAAAAAGTAGCAGTGATTATTGTGTATTTTCTTTAGTTTCACTTTGCTTGGAAGTTTAGGCATCACAGACGTAGATAGAAAGACCGAACAGAACATTAACTAAACATAATGGGAGTATCACTGAAATTATTCTCCTTATATGCAAGAAGATTATAACAGAATGCTGTACTAGTGTCATTAGAAACGGTATTTTCTATATATGCAAAAATGAATGTCTGTCTGTCTGTCCGTGTATTTGTGTGTCTCCATTATAACGAACCCCACTCCACAGAAACCCTAGTTCTGATTTCAACCAAACTTAAGTCACTTGTCGACCATGACATGAACTTTTCATGTACTGCAAAAAACTTTCTCAATCGATTTACAGGGTACGGCAAAAACCGTCGAAACTCTTCTCCTCCAAGGCGCCTAATGCGAATTAAACCGAAATTGGGTAACTTGTAGATCATGGTCCGAAACATTGAGGTACAATTTTATTTTTATATTAATGTAAAGGGTTTGTAAAAAATCAACGACAAACATAATTTCGAGTGGTCTTTTGAAGACGTTTATGCATTTCTCCAAGACGCGTCACTCAAACTCAATCAAAATCGATTCCCTGGTACACCACGTTCTGCTGCCTTGATATGTGAACAAATATTTTAATTGACATAGAGGGTGTGGCAAAAATTAATGAAAAGTGTTGCTTTCTGAAATGTTTTTTTTTATCCGAAATGCTTAGTTGTATTCAAAGATAAATCTGGTGCTTTTTGTATATTCTTCCTTATCATATGCCATAAGAATTTCACATTTTCCACAAGTGGCTAGCCCCTCCAATGTTCCAGGTACAATGCATCTAGTTGTTCTGCGTCAAAATTACATCGCATCACATTACAGGTTCCTGTAACTCCTGCCCCTGTTTTTTGGTAAAACTGAACAAAGCATTAATCCGTTTTACATATACAACAAAAAACAATACTTTTCATTTTTTTAACTTACGCGTCACCGCGAACATAATACTGCAGGTTTTTGAATTAAGCATTTGACCATTCCATTTCAACATAATCACTAAACATTTTCCGAGCAACACCGGACTATATAACGAGCACTTTAACGATATAAATATTCAAATAGAAAACACGGTAAATATGCCAATATAAAATATAAATATGGCAATATAAACATGGTGAAATAGATGCCAACATATAAATATCAATTTGCCAATATAAATCTCAATATATATGTTTATATAAGTATCAATATAAATATTTCAATATAAATATGTCAATGTAAATATATCCATATCTTCTATGTGCCGTGTATTTTCAGTACTTGGACGATCGTGGAATTCCACATCTAACTATTCTATGTAATAGAGAGTATTATAAGACTCACGAGAACTGATTTTATACTGGTGAAACAGGAAATTGTTTTCTTTTTTCGAGTATAGCAGCAGGAACGGTAAAACGATTTTTCTATGCGTCTATTACGCAGTTCGAATTCTCTTCCGTAGATGCGACAGACAATCAAGAACAATATTTTATAGTATCTCATGCTATGCTTACAGTGCTCAGGCGTATCTGCCGTTAGTATAAGCTCTCTGGGGGATATGGCTCCTTTTTATGGCATAGGCGATGTTTGGCGTCGTTGAGAACAGAATCTTTTCTCACTTTTACACTGCAGAACACCATTCGACCTCTATGTGCCTCCCTAGAAAAGACAAGAGAAAACGTACTACTAAACGCACTAGGGCAATAAAGGTATTTTGATGACGGCAGCCACTAAAATACTTTCGATGAAGTATTTGTCTATATTTCTGAGATGAGGTTGTATTTACAGTATGCACATTATTTGGACTATTGTCCTCAACTTTGTTGCCATTTGTACAAGTTTCGGTCGTTGTACGCTCCAGCTTTCTTCAGAGGCTAGTAATTTTGAACCGAAACCCTTCATTACAATCATTGTTCTTGTCTTTGACTTTTCAGTGCGTATAGACGTTGATTAGTTCCTGTGACTTGACCCAAAGAGTTGTGAGTTCAATACCAGTCTACAGCAGTGGTAAACAAGTAACTTACAGGGTAAGAGGGAGATAACCAATGACTACCAGAAGAGACTCTACGCAAAGTATGAAGATCATATACCCCACTGATTGTCATAAAGGGTTTAGTTCGAAAATTCCTAGCACCTAAAGAATGCCGGAGCGTACAACAGCCGAAATGTCGTACAAATGCCAACAAACATGAACACAATAGTCCGAATAATGTAAATACCGTAGCGTTGCTGAAGTTATCTATTTCCAATAGATAAGTGTGGACTCTCCCTATTTAAGCTCCTGTAAACGGTTTAATTTCGGCCACGTCTTCCGTTACAAGTGGATGTGCAGGTAGTGCAACAGAAAACAGCTCGAAATGAGAAATTAGAGAGCTAGGTTCGAATTCAAGGCGGTTTTAATTACGCACAAATAACATCGCAAAAATTCCTCCCTCATCTATCCGTAAAGAACTTGTTGCTGGAAAAACCATCTTCCTCTCTATATTTTTAATACAATATTCAAACGCCCCTAAATAAATAATTATTTTTAAATTCTAAAATGAGTTTCGGCTTTAAATAACCGACAAAGGTTTGATAAGGTGTAAAAAACTAATCAACATTTCGAGGCTTAAACATATTTTGGGGACTCTATCAAGTTATATTCGAAAAAGACGATTATAGAATTAAGCGCAGAGTCATATAAAGATAAAAGAGAAAATAAAATTGCATTCTGCAATTAATTTCATTATTATTTTTGCTTGCAATTAATGTCATTGTTGGCATATATGATTTAAATAAATAGAGGAATCCAGCTGTTCCTCTGTGTCTTTTATTATGATTTCGTATTTTATGACGATTCCGTATTTTATTACGATGCTGTCTTTTATTAAAAAGAAGCGGGAGATCAAAAATTCGCATGAATATTTCATTATTTATTTGAAGTGCATTACAAAGAATGAAATCAGTAAAATGAAAATTACGAGACAATTCATGATTAACCATTATGTTGGCTGATATTTTAACCTAACATAAAAGCGTTTTCTCACGTGATTTATCTCATCAGAACAGCGAAGAGAACGGGAAGATGTATTTAATTAATTATTAATGAGTGACTTATTCTTAAAAATATGAAATATATAAATGATATTGGTTTCATGACAAACTCATTCATGAAACCTGAATGAATAAAACTGTATAATATTTATCATTGTGTATTTATTTCAAAATTTCCAGCCCATGCTCTCGTGGCAAAGAGGTAAGTCAGCATAAGTTTGTAGATTTTTAGGTGATTACTTGCCTTCGTCATTTTAATAATCTATACAAATAAAATATTTATCTGCATTTAGACTAAATGAGTTCCCGAGCAATATGACCCGTTTAATTTATCAGTTCTTTTATTCATGCATTTGTTTGATTTAAATTTTATGTGTTCAATCCTTTTAAGTAAGACACTTTGCCTGTTATTCTCTTGCTTCAACTTGAAATAGGCTTTGTTTCTTTATTAAAGCTTTTAATATCATTTTTTTAAAAATTTTCTAAAATATAATATCTGAATATTTGGCTTACAGTATACAAGAGTTAAAACATAATTGCCTTCTACATTTATAATGGAATGACTATGAAGAAATAGATTCTCCTATTAGTATTGTAGATGTAGTTACAATTTCCCATATAATTTAAATACATTTAAATTTTGCATAGATAATCATCGCAAACTTGATCTATAAATTTAGAACTAAATATAAATAATTCCTTGTTTCAGAAAATATTGTCTAAAAAATATTATAGAATGAAAAATTCCCTGAAAGAAAGACTAGAGAGAGTAAAGGAAGGCATCGATTATGCATATCTCAGGATCAGATACAGGATTGCTGAGAGGCAATGATCTTTAAATGCATTGTATGAACTCCTTGAAGCAATAAGAGTACAAACCAGAAGACACGAGATTCAGAGCCAAATTAATTTGGCAGTAGTAGAGGTTTATGGGAAGAGATCAGACCTGCGAAAGGGAGTAGCGTAACGAAGACTAAATGAAACTGAGGAAGAAGCTAATGCAATAAGAGTTGCCATGAGAGAACGTGTTGCTGAAAGGAATCAAAATGAAACAGAAGAATATCAGCACAAAAAAAGAAAATGTAAGAATGCGAATGAAAAAATATTTGCGACAAGAAAATGAAGAGTAACACAAACGAAGAGGAATGAAATCACTGTCGCTATGAGTCAGTCAGTAATGTGCGTTGAGGTACAGTGGATATCGGCTCGGACCGAGAAATCGGAGAGCCGACTTCGAATTCCAGGTTAAATTCCTTGCATTCACTTACGCGCAAATGCTTTCGGGAAGGGTATTAATCCGCCTCTTCTCTCCAGCTAGGGGTTAAATAGCAGGACAAATTGTGTTCTATAGCCTTGGTTGACAACAAGTCTACCGCAGAAAGTAATGGCAACCTACTACGGGATAATCTTCTGCCCAGTTAATCATGTCTGGAGAGAGACATGATTGTCTTAGCGTGTATCATGTATAGCAATTAACTGACTGACGTTCATTGTAAGAAATGCAAGAAATGTGCACAACAGAGTTCATACAATAATCTTTAGTTCACTGATGTCAATTATCAACGAAATAACTACAGCGGATAAAAAATAAACTGCAATATTTTACAGTACCCTTACACTAATTATTACATGAGCTACTGAGAGACAAAGCGAAAGCCTAACCGCTGATCTCTTCTCTGGACTAGGGGTAACAGCTCAGTCGGGGAAACGGTCTGATTACATTCAATACCTCAAAAACCAAACTGGCAACGTTCTATCATCAACAAGCAGAACTAGATATTTGAGCGGTAATTGTCACCTAAGCTCTATCCAGACCCCAAGTGGAACCCTTGCAAAAGATACTGGAAAGATGGTTGGTTTTCGTACCTCTTCAATAAGTACCTGACTCCTCTTTTACCTTTAAAAGAACCACACCAGGTCAATTATGAAGTACTTCGGTCATGTATCGGAAGAAGCTACCAAGTCTTTGCTTTCCAGTCTCGATAGAGTCTAAAAAATTCCCGAGGTCATTACGGATGATGAATTATTTTCTACTCTAAAACTTCTTTTCTTACTGATGAGACAGTGTAAGACTCTCGCTTCTTCATCGTTATTTTCATTGAATGAGTTCAGACAAACAATATACCTTACTTCCACCAGTTCTAACTTTCACAACTAAGACCCGATATGCCACGCCCATTGTAGCGAACAACCGTCATTCATCGACTCGTTAGATGTAAGTTCCACTCGAGCGGGAAAAAAAAGAACTTTCATGAAATATATCGGTTTGCAGTTTTGACAATGTTAACAATGATGTTTTTAGTCGTGGATTATTAGGGGTTTCGAGTATTTCAACATCATGCATCCTCTACACGCCGACACAGTCGATACTGATTGGATATTGATTTCTGTATTATCCTTCAACTACAACTCTGCTTATTCCTCTTGCATTTTATAGTCCAATCACAAACAACTTCCGGTTCACAATTTCTATGCTTCCTCTCTTTCAATATATAAAAAAAAATCAAATGTGTCATTTAACTCAGAACATAGTAATTTTTTTTTTACAGAGATAAACTTATTTTAAGTGACCGTTATAGTTGTATACAGTTAAACATTGCAGCACTAATACATGAAGTGTCACAAAATTAAGAACATAAAACTTAAAGGAAATACATATACAATCGCAAAACAGGAGAACAGATAAAAACATAAAGACAATAAATATAGACGGAAATATAATTATAAAAGACGATATATATACACAATAATAGAACACAATAATAGCACAAAATTAGAAATAAAACTGACCAAAATAAAGACAAGAAACAAATAAGAATGGCAAAAAGAAATATAGAAAATAGAACTTTAAATATACTTATAGTTACAAAGAATTAACAATCACAAAAATTATTTAATTTAAATACAAAAAATTATTAAAAATATAAATGTATATATCGCTTCGCACAAATTCAGCAGTTAAGTAATGAAACAATGAAAATTAAGTGCTTAAATCTGTAACATATATAATCACACTATTTATTACATTATGGAATATCAGGAGAAAAAACCAGTACGTTTACTATAAGCCCGGACCGAACTATCAAGCAATATTATATTTCGTTTTGTAGTTTGTTTCATTAATTTTCTTTACGTTAATCATTAATAAAAAAATTAAGTTCAATCTGATATAATACAGTAACATTATTTTAATTTAAAATTTTAACTCACACAAGATTTGAACCATATACTGAAACCAAGAGACAGGGAAAAGAAGGAGTAACCAACTTAACGTTATTGAATAGACGGATGTTGGAACAAAGAGAAAGAATCAATTAGAAAAGGAAAAAAGAAATAAAAAATTGTCAAACGGTAAAAAGCTATAATTTTTCAGGTATTTGAAGGACATAGCATTTAAAATGTTTTTAAAATTTCGATAAATTTGAAATTATTAAACAACAGAAAAGCATGCTAAACTCATTCTCTGTTTTCATTTCGTTTGGCAACATATTTCCGAATGCCCTCATAGTTATCAGAATCCAAAATGGAATCTGACTGTGTTTGTGTTTGCTTTGCACTAAACCTTAGCAGTTTTAATTTAGGCAACAGCACATCTACCCTGAACCAACTTCCTTTTCCGTACTGATTCATCAAATCATGCTGTGATTTAATGGAGTTATTCTTTAAAACAAGAAACACAACTCAGTTTTAATCCAATCTGAGGTTTTAGTTCACTAGAACTTTTATTCCAAAAACAATTGCAAAATTCTGGCATTAAAATGATGCAAAATTTCCAGCATCATTCTTTGTACAATGTTAGGAAAACCATAGAATTGTTTCTAATTGTAACCTAGCTCTCAATTGCTATCAGAACACTTCAGCAGCCGTTCAAATGTGCGTAGGATAAAATCTAAAATTAAGAAAATAGATTTCTCTCTGAGTCCTCTAAGATTTAAGAAGTGATATATTGGTTAAACATTTTGAACTTCAAATTGCGTGCTACTTCATGCCAGATCATAAAGCTAGTGTGCAATATCGAAATTTGAAAAATAAAAAAATTAAAAGCCAACACTCGATATCCTTGATTATAAACACGACTATAATGTGCTGACCGTATTTTGAAAAAAAAAAAAAGAAAAACGAAATATATTCCCATCACTCCAAGACTCTATACATTTAGTTAAATGCAAAAATTTTCTCGAGCATGGCTAAAAGAATAACCGAAAGCGGTCAGATATAGAGAACATTGAGACAATTTTTACACATTATATGTCTAGTAAAGAAAACATTTATGTGAATAAAAGAAAAATCAAATAAAGTCCTCAATCACTATAACTTGTCAGACACTTTTAATAAAACGTGAAAAGAGGAGGTAGAGCGCTTAAACACGCGCGCGTATGTGCGTGCACACACACAAACACACACACACACACACACACACACATATATATATATATATATATATATATGTCAGTGAGTTGCATCTAGGTTTGCTTTTAAAACTCATATTTTATGACTGCGTTCCAAGTGTGCGAGTTGATAATTTGTGAAATTACGTGTCAGTTTTTGGGCTATAAAATGGATTTCGGAGAGAGATATTTGATAGTGTAGCCTTACTCCTTTTAGATTGTCTTGAGTAAATTGCCCCTTACCAAAAAAGAAAGAGATTCAATTTCCATTTGGAAGCATTGCATTCTTATTATTTACATTTGATTTCTCTAGTGCTTCTCCGATTTCTCGATATTTTCTGCCTGTCGCTTTCTGTCTCTTGAGAGAAAATATGAAGAAATAATAGAAAAATTGAAATGGTTCACATTTTTATCTTTTATTTTGTCTTTTATATATTATTGTCATTTTTTTTCTATTGTCTTTTTTATTTTTACATTTCTCTTAACACTCACAATATTTCACTTACTGAAATGACCGCTGGCCCTCATTCATCTTGTTCATATTTTTATTATTATTTCATCTCTCTCTCTCTCTCCCTCTCTCTCACACACACACACACACACATATATATATATATATATATATATATATATATATATATAGAGAGAGAGAGAGAGAGAGAGAGAGAGAGAGAGCAAGAGATTATCTTGGAAAATATACCCTTTATACAGGCGACAAAGACAGCTTTCGTCACACAACATTTGCCCATGCGAAATAAACTATTTTTAAGTGACCAGTTGTAATTCATAATACACTTGTTTAGTGCGACGAGAAGATAGGTCATATTCATGGCTGGCATGAAAATTTGCTTTCACTTTTTCTCTCTACTCGTGTTTCTTTCGACATTTTTCACTTTCCAACGTATATTTCGAACAGTAACAATAATTATCGTTATCACGGGTTCAGATTCTCTCTCCTCCCCTCTCTCTCTGACTCACTCACTCTGTCTTTCTATTTATCAATGAATGACATTCTCGTTACTGTCTGTCAGACTATTCTACTAAGTCTGTATTCATCTATCTGTCTGTCTGACTGACGTTACATATAGACATTAAGTTAGAATATTCTTACACTAACGAAGGAGTTACTCAGAACAAAACTCTACACAATTTAGGTAGTTGCAATATATATATATAACCAAGGAGTTACTCACAACAAAAACTCTACACGATTTGTGTAGTTGCAATATATATATATATATAATCATCCGCAGACAGATCTGTTTCGTTGTATCAAAGCACGTCAGTAAGGTTAGACTCCGATTGCTTTTAACCCAGGATTGAAACCCGACCAAATTGGTGTCAGTCGACGATTCTACCTCTGGGCTATGGGCGCTCGGTAGAACAAGGCAGACTTGTTAGCGTTTATATTATCATTTTACATGCCAAATAGCCAGAGTGCTCTAATTCATTACTGAATGATATATATATATATAACTACCAGTCGGAAGCAGCAACCAGGAAACTGTTACTGCTTACTTAAGGTAACTTAATCTCTCCAGAACTCTCCAGAACTGTATAGAAGAAACAAAATGGAGATAATTTTTGAAATTTTCTTAACTTTTTTCTGTCAGCCAGCCTGCAACTTGGTGAGTTTAGACAGTGTGATCTTATTTTTTGAATTATTTATTTATTTTGATTTGTATTTTGATTTGTAATTTTTATTTTATTTCGGTTCTTTTCTGCCTAATTTTTGTATAAATTGTTGTTAATTATCAAATTTAGGTTTGGTATATTAGGGCTTTGGTTATATGTAGGAATTCTAAGACCGGCCATGTTTGTTTTTTTTTTTTATTTTATTGTTCTCTGTCATTCCCTTGCTAACTGGACACATGGCTTGGAGGTGATCCCCCCCTCCATCACACTACTGTCTGTTACTGCTTACTTAAGGTAACTTAATCTCTCCAGAACTCTCCAGAACTGTATAGAAGAAACAAAATGGAGATAATTTTTGAAATTTTCTTAACTTTTTTCTGTCAGCCAGCCTGCAACTTGGTGAGTTTAGCCAGTGTGATCTTATTTTTTGAATTATTTATTTATTTTGATTTGTATTTTGATTTGTATTTTTTATTTTATTTCGGTTCTTTTCTGCCTAATTTTTGTGTAAATTGTTGTTAATTATCAAATTTAGGTTTGACTTATTCTAAGTTAAAACTTAGTTAACTTCAATCACACCTTTATTCTTTTTTTTAATTGGAGTAGATAGTACCTTCTATCGCCCGGTCTCACACTCCACCCACTTCTTTTGGACAGGAGTAGAGGTGATCGCCTTGTTTCTTGTTTAGGAAGGGGTTCCCGGTTCATCTCTCTTCTTCGGTCTTTATATCGGTTCGGCTGGAAGCTTTTTGCAGTTGGTGAGTATGGTGGCAAAGTCTCTTCATTCTGAGGGTACCGGGTTGGCAGTTTCCTGGTTGCTGCTTCCGACTGGTAGTTAGGAGCCCGAACTCTTGCGTAGCGTCTCGAGAGGCTGCTCTGATCAACAGTTGAATAATATCGGGGTTCCTGTAGTGCCATTTCGCGCATGGACGGGCGTCCCTGCATGAATTTCCGATGGGCAACCCCGAGGCCACATTATGCTGCAGGCGGCGCCACTCTCCATCCTTCACCTGCTGCAATTAACGACCATCTGACCCTACTCTAGACCTCTCTCTATCCACAACTACAACCAACATGAAATTTAACAAACAAAATAGCAAGCCTAAACCAGCTAGTCGTAAATCGCCCAAACCTATCTGCGTTACCTTCACAAATATACGAGGTATTCGCAGTAACTTTAATAGTGTAGAGTCTTTCCTTCTAACTAACTCACCCGATATCTTAGCTATATGTGAGACTAACCTTGACCCTTCTATCCCCTCTTCAGAGCTGTTCGTTCCTGGTTACCTTCCTCCTCTTCAGGAAGGAATCCAATGTCCATATGCATGGGCTTGGTGTATATGTCAGCGAACAACTCCCCTAGCCAGGGTCACATCTCTTGAATCCCTTGATCATTCCTTCATGTGCTTCCGTCTCTCACTTCTAAGCTCGGTTAGCTATCTCTTCTTCCTCTACCGCTCCCCCTCCTCCTCTGACTGTACGTTACTTGATTGCATCTCTAATAACATCGACAGGGCCATTTCTTCTCACCCATCTGCCCATATATTTGTGTTTGGCGATTTTAACGCCCACCACACCAAGTGGCTTGAAAACTCAGCCACCGACCTTGCTGGGATCCGCACCATGCACTTTTCAATAGCCCAAGCTCTAACGCAAGTGGTGGACTTCCCCACGCGTTTCTCTAAAAACCCTAACGGAAGGGACTCTTTACTCGACCTTTGTTTTACCTCCATCCCAGACTCCTGCACTACCAGGCAACTCTGCCCCCTTGGAACCTCTGACCACGCCGTAGTCTCCGTAAACATATCAATCCGCACTAACTCTTCCCAAGAAAACCAGACCAGCAGAATATCATACTGCTACCAAAGAGCCGACTGGGACTCGTTCAGGGACTTCCTCTGCGACGTCCCCTGGAACAACGTCTTTGATCTTCCTGTCGAAGACTGTGCCTCCGAAGTCTCCTCTTGGGTTAAGGCTGGCATCGATGCTTTTATCCCTGCCAGAAAATTTCAACTAAAACCTAATTCGTCCCCCTGGTTCTCACCCGCTTGCTCGGCCGCTATTGCCCACCGGAACCATTTCTTCCGGCTCTATCGAAGCTGCTCGTCGAACCAAAACAGGCGCCTTTTCACCTCAGCACGGAACAAGTGTAAAAAAGTACTGAACGAAGCCAAGAGGGCGTTTGCTACCAGAATTAGGCAACGCATAGCATCCTCTAAGTTTGGCTCCAAAGATTACTGGCGTCTCTGCAAAAGCGTGCTCAGCAGGAACAAGACTTCAATACCCCCACTAATCAATGAATTTGAAGTTCTCACCTCCCCAGCCGACAAGGCTGAATGCTTTGCCCGTAAATTCTCAACCAATTCGACACTGGACTCGTTAGGAATACCTACACCAGACTTCCCACCCAGAACTAAAGCTCAACTAAATAACGTCCTCATCTCGCCCTCGCTGGTCGCCAAGATAATTGCGCAACTTGACCCACACAAAGCGAGCGGCGGTGACGGAATCCCAGTCATAGTACTGAAGAAATGTGCCCCAGAACTCTCCTCTGTCCTCTCTAAACTCTATAACCTCTGCCTATCTGCTTCCTGCTTTCCTGCCTGTTGGAAGTCCTCCTGCGTAGTACCTATATTTAAGAATTCTGGCGAACCCTCAGACCCCGCCAATTACCGTACTATTAGTCTCCTTCCAATCTTTGGCAAAGTTTTCGAAGCCATTATCAACGCCGAGGTGATTCAGCACCTTATGACCAACGGGCTTCTCTCTGACAAACAGTATGGGTTTCGCTTCACCAGGTCTACTGCTGATATGCTAACGACCATTACCGAGTACATATACCAGGCACTCGACAAGAATGGTGACGCCCGAACCTTTGCCTTGGATATCTCCAAAGCATTCGACAGGGTCTGGCATGCTGGCCTCTTGTGCAAACTGCGGAGCTATGGGATAACTGGACATCTGTCTGACCTCATCCAGTCCTTCCTAACAGCACATTAAAGGTGGTATTAAATGGGCATGCCTCCCAAAACTACCAGACGAACTCGGGCGTCCCTCAAGGTTCTATCCTAGGTCCCACGCTATTTCTGATCTACATTAATGATCTCCCCGACACCATTAGATCCCAAGTTGGCATGTATGCCGACGACACAACAATCTACTCCCGCATCGATCAGAAACCAGGTCTGGACGACAAAGTGAACCTCGCTGCCGCACTGGAAAGGGACCTCCAATCCGTAGTGACCTGGGGTAGGAAATGGTTGGTAAATTTCAATGTCTCCAAAACAAAGCTGTTATCAACTAACCACCATAGACTATCGCATCTACCTCCCATTAGCATGGGACAGGCTAGCCTCCCAGAGAGTAAAATACTACGCCTCCTTGGCCTTACACTCTCGGCGGACCTCAAATGGAATGACTATATTGAATCCATTGCCAAATCTGCTGCTATGAAAGTCGGCTCTCTGTGCAGGGCCCGGAAATTTTTCCCACCTGAAACTATTCTGCACATATACAAATCTACCATCCGCCCGTGTATTGAATATTGCTGCCATATCTGGTCGGGTGCCCCTGCTGCTCTCCTTGGGCTTCTTGACAAAATACAAAGGAGGATCTGTAACGTGGTTGATACTAACTTGGCAGACCGGCTGCAGCCGCTCTCACACCGGCGTGATGTAGCTTCCCTGTGCCTCTTCTACAAGTACTTTCATGGCTTCTGCTCCGATGAGCTTAGATCACTGGTGCCGCCCAAGCACGAATTTACACGAGATACTAGATTAGCAACTAGGTCCCACCCTTTTACAGTTAAACAAATAAGATGTAACCGTAAATTCTACTCCAACAGCTTCTTTTCTCGCGCTTCCCGCCTGTGGAACTCCCTTCCACAAGTCTGCTTTCCCGACAGTTACAATCTCCAGGTGTTTAAATGTAGGGTCAATAGACACCTCCCATCACACTAACTCCCAACTATTCTCACAACACTCTCATCTACCCAACCCTCATTCTCGGTATCCTCACCCGCCTATCACCCACCCTCTGTTATTTCCTATATTTAACCAGCCTTTCTCCTCTCTACGTAGCCCCCTGCACAGTAGTGGCAGTGACATGCCTTGCTCGGGGTGAAACGCTTAAAAAAATAAAAAAAATATATATATATATATATATATATATATTTTTTTAGACACTCCCTAATCTATATATATATATATATATATATATATATATATATATAGATTAGGGAGTGTCTAAATTGGGTAAACATAAGCTAAAGTGATTTTTTCATGAATTGAAATGAACCCGATGCAATAATATTGCCGCCAATTTAAGCATATGGGTTGCATCTGTGATTTTCACTGAGTACGACTTCACCTTTAGCACACGCTAGAAAAAAGTCAGTTCTCCTATTGGCTTTTTCCTCTCGTTTTTTCTCTTGTTTTCTACTATGCTTTTTATTTACTGTGTCTTTCTATTTTGTCTTTCGTTTCCATTTTTGATTTCTCTTTTTTGCTGTCTTATCTTTTCTACCGCCTTTCTCTTTTTCCAGTCTTTTTTAATATCATATTACCTCGTATAAAAATATTTCCAATTTTTAAATTTCTTTTCAAAAATAACGTTTATAGCCATAATTATTAGCTACATGATGAGACATCGTTTTTTCAATTTCGAAACAAAATCTACAAATCTGTAATAGATTCTACTTTGTACATGTTCTAATAGTCAATTTATAATAAGTATTCATTGCTCTATTTTTATATTGAGCACTGTTTTAAAGTAATGTTTTGAACTTTGCAAATATTTTCTTTGTTCCTTATACATATGAATATATATATATAAATATATATATAATATATATATATATATATATATATATATATATATATATATGGTACTTCTACAGTCTTGACACGTAGAAAATCTGATTAACTATATATTTTTACCTTCTCCGATTAAACATGGTTTTGTCGAAAGATAAAAGAACTGACTTTATATATATATATATATATATATATATATATATATATATATATATATATATGAAAAACTACTAAAACGTTGTCAGTTAAAAAAGTATTTTTGACAGTATTTATTTATTTGTATTATTATATATATTTTTGATGTTTCAGACCGGCCTCGGCCTTTCATCAGAAACAAATGATTTTAAAATTTAATCTAGAATATATAATTCAAAGAACAGTTAAAAGATAATATATAATTCAACGTACGGTGATGAGATTTAGAAACGTCTTTTTTCTTTTGCTATTACTTTCTGTGGCCAACAACTAGACGCAACAAATATAGCGAATATTAGAACTACGATATATTTACCAACAACCTATGTGATTACATATTATTTAGGAAAAGTTTTTCTCTTATACTTAAAATTAAGTTTACTCTATTTTATTCTACATTCACAGTATTACAAACAGACATTTATGCAAAATGTGGAATCATCGTCGACTTTATCCCCTATCCAAGAATTAATTTATTTTGCTGATCGTTTTCATTATAGTGATGGCGCAGATGCCTAAATTCACAACCAATGTGCAGGTTCAGGAGTAGAAGCTTCTAGTTTTACCTAACTCTGCAGTGTCATTCATTTCTTATCACGGTATATGTTTGGAAAATTTTGTTGGAATTTAAAGAAAATCAGAGACGAAGGAAATGTCAATGGCGTTAAATTTTTAAAGGTGAACCTAAACTTTTCAGTGAGTGATCCACACAATTGATTTCATGGCCTTCCTCTGCGGAATATATGAAATGAGACATGCAGAATCTAGTTACTAAACTGCAACTGACTGTCGCTGATTATGTTATAATTTCGGGTAGCCTATTCAGTAGCATGGCCATTATGCGTTGCCTTCTCACTCTACTGGTTTAACAGTTGGGATCTTTGGGGTTAGTTGCGCTTAGTCTGGTTCCTCGTCTTCGACCTTACTGCCAAAGGTGGTCCCAACAGAAGTATAGATTCTCCGACTGTGTTGTTCTCAGATTCAATCGATCACGAAAAACCTTCAACAACGACAGGGAGCCATTGTCAGAGGTACACACGTAGAAATGTAAGCAGAAAACAATTAAGAAATAATGCAAGCTTTGTTCAACACTGCTGCCTTAAATCGAACATCAGAAATTTAATAAACTTCCTAGATATATATTTTGGATATTTTTAGTTTTTGCCTGATGATCCCCTAATTGTCAGTCTCATTTTATATCTAGAATTCAGTAAATTCTAGATGGTTGCATTACAGATAAATAAGCATTTCATAATGGCTAAGATCTACTATGAAAAAAATATTCTGGAATAAAAGGTATTTTTGTATTTTGTATACTGTAAGCGTCACATAAAATTGCACTTTTATAATATGATTGTTGATATTATATAAAACATAAATGCAAAATCGGTCAACTGTGGCATTATATAGACTAATCTTTTTTGTACAACAATAATACAAGTGAGAAAAATTCTAGACTTTGTTAAACGATACCCATGTATATTTTACGATTTGGTTAATCTGGCCAGCATTAACAGAACTCTATTGAGAGTATCCAACGCGAAAATATCGAATAAGATTAGTATCAACTTATAATACGATAGTTTTCTTCCAACTGATATAATTTTTCATCATAATCTATAATATGGGTTCCCAAATATTTTAGAATCGCGACCAACTCTTCATGACCAGAGCTTATGGTAACCCACTCGAATTTACTGGGGATTTTTTTTACTTTTTATTTTAGATACTGCTGCCATTTATGGTCAGGTGCTCCTGCCGTTCTCCTCAGTGTTCTTGACAAGCTCCAAAGGAGAGTCTGTAATGTGATAGGTACTGATCTGGCGACTCGACTGCAGCCACTTCCCCATCGTCGAAATGTGGCCTCCCTTTGTCTCTTCTATAAATACTTTCATGGCTTCTGCTCGGATGAGCTTAAGTCACTGATGCCTCCTCAACAGGTGTTTACTCGTGCAACCAGACTGGCAACTGGGTTCCACCCATTCACAGTCAGGTTAGCCAAATGCAGACGACAATTCTACTCCTGCAGCTTCCTCTCTCGCACTTCCCGCCTGTGGAACTTGCTCCCGTATTCTTGCTTTCCTGACGGCTACAACCTCCAGAAATTTAAATGCAAAGTCAATACTCATCTACTAACCACTGGACTCTAGCTCTCTCCCCTCCCCTGTATAACCTTCCCTTTCTCTCCACCTATGTATCTGTCATCGCACCTGCTTTCTCAGCTTTCTGTTGTTCCTTTCTAACTAGTTTGTACTCCTCACTCTTTTCTAATTAATCTTTTTACATTTACGTAACCCCCTGCACATCAGTGGCGTTTCCGCCTTGCTCGGGGTGAAATGATTAAAAAAAAAATCTGTATTTTATTTTGTATTGTTTCTTGACATCATTTGTAAGTAGATATCGAACCATTGATCCCAGAATACGTGGGCGCATTATTTCTACATATAATCAAAGAAATAAAACATCATAGATATTTATAACCAAAAATTAAAATTCTGCAAATAACTGATAAAGTTAAAACACTTTACAAATGGTTGAAAATTGATTTCCTTTTGCAATTACGAATGATTAAATTGAGAGTATGACTAACCCTGATTAGTTAAGCCTGTCAAAGCAACATAGTGCTTGGTACAACAGCCTGCAATGAACCTATCTTACCGTAAACTTTCAGTTTTCTTCCTGTTGATATAATTTCTAACCATAGTTTATAATAAGGATTCCCAAATATTTTACAATTGCTACCCACTTTTCATGAGCACAGCTAATGACAACTCACTCGAATGTACTGCAAAAAACATTTTAACTTATAATTTTCGATAATAATAGTTGTTTGTTCATTTCTGGATATTCTACGTAAGTAGACACCTAAGCTTCGGTCACTGAATAACTTATGATTGAAGTAGCATAGGCATAGTATCAGGGAGTGTGATATATCTACATATAGTCAAAGGATACATAGAAATAAAGAAATATTTTTATCGTTCACGAAAAATGAAAATTCTGTAATTAATTGATAAAGCCGGTACTATAGCTAAAATACTGTACGAATAGGCGAAAGTTGATTTTCTTTTTGCCATACCGATTAATTTGACGACGTTTGACATGACCAATCCCGATTCGTTAAGCTCGTCAAAACAACATACTTGATACAACAAAGAAAGCTTCTGTCATTATCACTGGTGGAGATTAAATCTGTAATTGTAAAAATCAAAGCGATTTGTGAACAGAAATATTCATTTTTTATCTAAATCATACATATTCTTTTAAAATTCAGAAGAAAATAAACTTTGTGCATGCAGCGGTAAACTCTTCAAACCTGTTTAGTTTTCGGAAAATCGCCTTTGTTTTTATCATTCATATTCTTCTTACTTCGTACGAAATTTTCTTCATTTATCACATTTATCTATTTAATTAAATTTTGTCAGAAATATTGAGATGTGAATGGTGCTTCCACCTTATGTATTCAAGCAAAGTATCCGATCGCCAGTTAGGTATTATCATTTTATATTTACAATGGCTAAATGTACGCGTAATTTCTATGCTATTAGTTACTTCCATCGGACATTTCGTTATCGTTCATGGAAATGAACCTGTCTCTTGCTTTTTAGTTTACACTGATTTTCAAAAATATTAATGCAATGTATGCCGGAAACATTTTTCTTCCTTTATTCATGTTCTTCAACAGGTATTACTATTAATACTGTCTTTTTTCTTCTTATTTTTTCACACATATGTATCTTTGCGTTTTTGTGACTTTATTGCCTTGCTTGTTGAGAATAATTATTAATATTCGGTTGTCGGATATATAGATTTTCTTTATTCTAATATATAAACGTTACATATCATAGTATCTCATTTACGCACACATACATATATATGTAATTATATATGTATGTATGTGTCTATGTATCCTGTATGTATGTGTATGTGTGAAATGCTGCACAAAAGTAGTGGTACTGATACACCATGGTAGTATGTAATATATTATATTATATTTATTGTATATTATATTATAATATAAAGAATAAGATCTCTTTTTTCTAGAGAATTTAAACATTTTAATTAAACTATATATTCTTTTAGAAAAAAATCCTATATTAAACGGAGTACAACAACATTTAACATTTTATCAAATTGGAAATTGAAAAGATAGTAAAGAGACGAATGAACAGCTTACGATGTTACTACTAAATAAAACATATATATATATATATATATATATATATATATATATATATATATATATATATATATACTGGAGATGTTTAAAGTTGTTCCAACGAGAGAAAAGTGTATATCCTAAATAAAATAGTGAAATAGCAAACGTTTTTGTTTATGAAGTGAATTATTTCAAACTTTCACATTTTTGCTATACGTATTTCTAGTCTTGCAAATTTCATGAGTCAAAGATTGGAACAACACAGAATTATTTACAGAAATTACCAAAAAATTGGACTTACTTACAAAGAAGGATAAAATTAAAAATAAACTAAATCCAACTAAAATAATTTGAAGCAAATGATAATCAAATAAACTAAAACACAGTAACCTCGTCCAATTTTAGCCTAAACATAATACAGCTTACGAAATAAAACAAAAACGAAATTAGTCATTACCTTAGACTTTTGAAGACATCTCCAATATGATATTCACAATAAATAAAATAAAAATTTAAACTGCAACTTCAAAAATGTATTTTATGCACGCAAATGCGCCGAATGCAACAAATCTCATAGGGTCATCAGCCAAGCACTAAACAACTGACTTACCCTTCACAAATGCAATATGAAATTAGCTGACAACAGAAAACTCTTTTTACCAGAACACGTCTACAAACTTAATCAAAGTAAATTTCAAATTGTGCCAATATTTCGGACAGACAATTATTCATACCTACAAATACATGAAAACAAAATCATAAAGAAATTTGAACAAGCACTAAATAGTTCATCACCTCTCCACACACACACACACAGACACACACACACACACAGACACACACACACAGACACACACACACACAGTAACACAGCATATACACATAATGGCCAAATACACGAGTCGGATCACGCAATGACACACAGTAACTATCGCGAGCGAATATATATACGCATAGAGAAAAAACAGACTATACAAAAGCACACACGAAATCCTAAACAACATAGAAAATATGAGTGCATATATATATATATATATATATATATATATATATATATATATATATTATAACAATATATATATATATACATATATAGATATATATTGTAACAATATATATATATATATATATATATATATATATATATATATATATTGTAACTAAAACAAAGTTGTGGAACTCGTAGATTTTGTTTTACCTGCTGTTCATGCATTTACTTTTATAAAGAGTGCTCGATACAACTTAGAGCGTTATACTGTAATGGTTGTTACAATGGTTTATAAATTCATAGTTTCACTACACAAAAGTTTCGAAAAGGTGGAAATGACATTTCCACCTTTTCACCCGATGAGAAGCACGCAAAACAGTTTCGAATTTTTGTGTAGTGATACTATGAATTTATAAATCATTGTAACAACTATTACAACTATATATATATATATATATATATATATATATATATATATATATATATATATATACTCATTCAATATAAAAATTATGTGCATGAAGAAGGAATATACATGCACATACGTTCAAAAATGCACACGCACACACAATACGCAAAAATGGAAATAAATATAAGTAGATACACAGGTAATAAAAAAACGAAGATCACCTTTCTTTAACCCTTTGTCTGACATAAGTCAATTGATTTATCACAACTTAAATGAAAGGATACTTATCCACAAATCCAAAAATTTTCGAATTACTACTTTAGACAAAAAAAAATGGTTCAACGGTGAAATCAAAGGGAGAATTAAATCCTTTTAATAATTATTACAAATAACCACTCTTTGGTCGCGAGAGCAAAAACACATGTGAGCAAAGAAGTGAAAAATAAAGTATAATACATAATGTTTATAAAATTTACTTGATAACCCAAAAGATTTGTGGTCTCTCTCTCTCTCTCTCTCTCTCTCTCTCTCTCTCTCTCTCTCTCTCTCTAATATATATATATATATATATAACAGTGAAAAGCGTTGATTGAGACTCTGTTTCGGATATTTTCTTTAAGCATGTCAAATGTAAACTGAAACACAGAAATATATATATATATATATATATATATATATGGACGGTAGACAGATATATTTGTGAACATGTATATATCTATATATATATTATATATATAATAATGCACTCTCACTCATATATATATTTATATATAAGCTTGAGTGCATTAGTCAATATATATATATATATATATATATATATATATATATATATATACTACTGGCCATAATTATTAGGGAACCCCGTTGTTTTTTAATGATGTATTTAAAACTATTTTTAGTATTTATTGCCAAGTGGATATTTCTAAATGAAAAGAGAATGGATCTTTTATTAAAATGCACAATAGTATGTGCATAAAATGAACTGTTCTGGTGTCCAGTTTTTGTGCTCTCTTCCTCATGCTAGTCAAGGAAAGTCTCCTGGACGCCTTGTAAAATTTTGAAAAGTAATAATTATTCTATTTTCGTTTAGAATTACCCACTTGGCAATAAATACTAAAGACAGTATGAAATACATCATTTTTTTAAAAATGGAATGGCTTAATAATTATGCCCGTAGTATGATAATATTTAGCGCCAAGCTTTTTTTTCGTACGTTTGTTGATAAAAGGTATTTCTGCAATCAGGCTTCTTGTAGTAACCTGCTCGATATTAGGCTAGAGATAAAATGTGATAGTTTTAATACAAGGACTGTGTTTCAAGAAACCTAGCCCGATGAGTGAAGACATCATAACGGTGTCCTCACGAAACTTCGAAATCGGCATGAACCTGCTTAGTTAAAGTGACAAATTCTTTACAGTAAAACCAAAACTCTATATATGTGTTCGTGTGTTCGTGTGTGTGTGTGTGTGTGTGTGTGTGTGTGTGTGTGTGTGTGCATATACGCAGCTACTTTTACTATAAATGTATTACATCTAACATCATTTATATTTTTGTGTCAGCATCTGATTCGTCGATTTTATTTCTAATACTTACACCTTCTTTTCCGTATCCTGAATATTTTCTTCTCATTTTTTTATTAAATCCTTTATTTTCTTTTCATTTTTTCTCTTTCCCATAAGCCCATTATACTCACGATCGTCCCCCTGGGTTCTTTTCTCTCTACATTCTATTTTTCTTCTTCTATTTCCCATAATCCTTTTTGTCCATTCGAAACAAGTTCATTATCCCAATTGACCCGCGTGGAAATACGAAAGGTCGGGCGTGAGTGTGAAGAGGTGGACATTGACGCGGCCAAAATTGCGGAGCAAGCGAGCAATTTCTGAAAATAGTGGACGGTGGCCATAATTTGTCTGGAATGGTTCGTTAACTTTCTTGTATTTTGTTTATTTTTGTGTATTCGTTTTTCTTTTGTTTTTTTTGTTTTTTCGGTTTTCCTATTTTTTTTTTTGTTTTTGTTTTTGGTAGTGCAGAAGTAACGGCGTTTTGGTTAGTGTTCCGGATCGGTCAGGTAAAGGATTGGCTGTCAGTGGACGCACGACCTGAAATCACAACCGCCACTGCAATAGAATCAGCCCCAAATGACATTTCGTTTTGCATAAATGCATTCATCTTGTAAATACGGTGATTTGAGGCCAGCAACCACCGGCTGTTAATGCGGCCTGGCCGTCATTATCGCACATTGTTTCATGCTTAATTTGCTATGGTTCTTCAAACAGTGGGTATGGTCCTACCAAACATCACTCATTCACGGTTTCATTTTTACTGCCGTTATTTCTATAGCAAAATCACATTCTTGCGACACTAAAACATATAAAAAATACAATTTTATAGTAAAATTACGAATTATACAATTTATGACCAACAAAAACCTACTTTTACCCTAAACTGATATAATTACGAATAAAATATTTAGATTTTGATATTAATTAATGCATAGCGGTTGGCATGTTCGTAAACAAAACTAGCCAAACAAAAATACACATAGTAAAATTACGAAAAAAAATTTAAAAACTATAAAAATTAATGCATTTTATCTGTAGTTGAAGGCATCAAATTGTTCAAAATCTATGCAACCGAAGCCATGAAATTGTGTTCAAATTATCTTTAATTTTGGAATTAAATAAGCCATATAGGTGTTGATATGCCGCTAGGCAAAAACAACCAACTAACCTAATATATATATGAAATGATATGTTTGAACATTATTTTTTAGCAATACTCGTATTTAAGAAGATATTATGTTTTTAATTAAACTGCATTATATATTTATACCTACTGGCCTGATAATTTACGATAAATTTTTATTACGAAAATCTGTGTCATACGGCAGGTTTCGAACCTGCGGCCCCTATCCACATAGGCTAGCTACGATATTAACTAGTAACGTTTTAGACCTCTCGACCACGAATGACCTCCAGTCTAAACGAGGTTTTAATGAAGCCTATATAATACAATTTTCGATTCATCGCAACAACCATATCTGCTCTGCGAGGCTTAGAGTTACTAAGAGAAAAATTATTGAGAGAGATAACCTACGGAGCAAAGTTGAAGTCCATGATAGCCTACCTCACGAAAGGACACGGCACATAAAGGATAAGAAAAAAAGAAGAAGAAGAAGAAGAAGTTAGAACACTTCCCAAATATTTAAATTTCTGCATCTGTTTAATTTAGTAAGTTTGACCTGTAATTGGCATTTGTGGCTCCTCTTTTTGCTGACGACAATGTATTCAGTTTTTTGTAATTTATGCTTAGTCCTTTTTTATCGTTTTCAATTGCTGTCTTCTGCAGGATGCTTTGTAATTTTCAATGCAAAGCATTAACGACACTAAAACAATGAGTTACAAGGTGTGGAAAAAATAGAAATAGACACATTACTAACGACCGAGAACAAAACGAATAATTAGGGAGACAGTAGATAGGTGACTTTCTAAGCGCTGCTTAGAGGTAGCACAAGGCCTAAAGTATTTGTCACCCAGTGAGGATCGAACTCACTACTTAACTATAATTCATTGTAGCGAAAGAAGCTTGCTAATCATTACACTACGTTGAGGTGCCCTGGATAACAGTGGATACAGATTATGATTGAATTTAATTTTTTTGAAATTAAATCTTTCTAGTAAGCCTGGAGCCGGAAGTCAGTTTCTAGTAATCCTGGAGCCGGAAGTCAGTTCTACAAGTGAAAAGTATATTTTAGCATTGAATTTATATCTAGCCAATTCAACAACAGAATGATTACATCTTAATACCAGTCTAGAACTGCGCTTAGATAAAAAAAAAATAGGTATCAAAGCGAAGAATTCATAGGAACAATTACTGTGAAAGTATTTATGGAGAAGACTCAGTGAGGCAACTTTATCACGGAAGGAAAGTGACTGAAACCGAGTTGATATATCAGGATCAATAATATTACTGATTCTTTGTATTTCCACTAGAAGCTCTCGATAAATAGCAGAAGCACTGGACTATATGCGGTAGCAAAAATGTTGATAGACAAAAACGCAAATTATTTATAACTTAACATAATAAAAGTATATAAATTGTTCAGTTTTTCTAAGGTGGTTCGAGCAGCAGCAAGTTTTTTTGAAATGTGCAACTTCTTTGGGTGTCTGCTTCGACCTCATCATTATTGTAGGTTGGATAATCTTAACACTTCCTAAGAATTTTTTTCTGAATTCGGTATTTTGAGGACCGTCCGCTCGTCTCCACTTATTATGTGTACGACATTTTCTTACAGCTCCCAAAAATTGTTATTCTCTGACGACGCTTTCGAATTTTTTACTTTATATTTTTCTTTTTTTCTTTTCTTTTTTTTTTTTTTTGCTTCCTTTACTTTTCAAACCTATGGTCTCCCAGAAGATATGCGTCCGCAATCTGAAAGAATCATTTTTTTTCCCGACTATCAGAATCGATCTTCTTCCTTGATTCTGGCGTATTTTTTCTATCTTTTGTCCTCGTGTATATGACGTTTTCTTCTTCTTGGGAAACCGTTGGTTTGTATTCTTGCCATTTGTCTACAATGTTTGACTCCAAGTTACTTACACAATTCCAAGTGTATTTTTATCTCTGCTCTATCGAGCTATTTTTATATTCTTTTTGAAACCAGCGTTAATTTATATTCTTTTATTGAATAAATATGCACAAAGAATATATTTCTTTTTGATACAGTCTTATTTAATTTTTTTTTTTACAATCTTATAATTTAGGTAACGGTAGCGTCTTAAACAATTTCCGTTTTTTTATGGGGGGTATCAAATCTGTTCTTAAAAATGTAAGTCATAACTAGATATTATTCAATTATATATTTACCATTATTTACAGTACTGGATACCACTTCGATATCTTTAAGTAAAATTCCAGCAAGTTTTACTGTGCCAAACTTTCTTCAACAAAATATTTAATATTTTTTTCCTTAGAAAAATGTTTATCCACAAAAGCTTTTTACATTGATCGAAAAAGGTAATAATCGGTTTGGAAAGTGAATATGGTGGCGATGGTCGAATAGACCAAACGTGATTACTTTCGAGTGATGCCTTGTTTTAAGCGGCCTTCCGTTGTAAAGAATAATAACAATATTTGTTCACTTGATCAGTGCAGAACGCTCTTCAATCGAAAATATATAGAGTGGTTACAGCTGCTAGACAAATAAATAGACATTTAATGTTCCACTGTGTTTTAAGAAATATAAATGGATAATACACTGACGATCCAAAATGCACATTATTAAATTTCTTCCATAGAGCGTAACATTTAGTCTCAGTTTTGGATATTTATCCTTGTTAATCAACTGCTTTTTGCAATGAAAAATAATCATATATAACTAATTGATTCAACAAATAGATCCTTGCTTGACTCCGTGGTTTAAGACACATCGAATCAGACGGCGCATCCTCCTACCAAAGAGGATAAAGGTTCAAACCTCCTGAAGGATCTTCTATGTGCCTTGTCCTTTCAGCAGGTAGGTGATCATGAACTTCCACGTCTCCCTATCTCGGTTGGCTCTTAGCACCTTTTCTCCTGTTACATCGCGCAATCCTAGTTCTGTCATCCACCTGCTCAGGCCCTTAAAATATGTTTTCCGATGCTTTCCCCTGTCTCTTTTTCCCTCTATCAGGCCCGTTAGTATCAGTTTCTTTAAGCTCTTCTTCCTCATTGTATGTCCCTGGAAATTTAGTTGTCTCTTCCTGCTTCTCAATACTAATTTCCTTTTCGTTTCTATCCTTTCCAAAGCACCATCATTGCTCACATGCTCAATCCGTGATATCGGCAGCATACTTCTGTAGAATCACATTTCAGTTGCTTCAAGGTATTCTTTTCATCATTGATGATAATGTTCAGTATTCACTGCCATATTGAAGAACTGATATTACATAGCTACATAGTAGTCTTTTCCTTTTTCTAGCAAAAATTTCCTGTTTCTTAATATTTTAATAACCTTCTGGAATGCCTCGTTATCCATGCCAATACGCCTTTGGATCACTGTATCGCACCTTCCGTCTTCTGTTGGAACACTTCCCAGATATTTAAATTTTTGTACCTGCTTGATTTTAGTATCTCAAACATGTAGTTGGCATTTTCGTCTGCTCGTTTTCCTGATGACCATGCATTCGGTGTTCTTGCAGTATATTTGTAGCCCCTTCTTGTCATACTCTTCAGCTACCTTCTGTAGGAGGTCCTGTAATTTGCTTTCCATGACTGCTATCAGCACTGTATCATCTGCGTACCTTATGTGGCCTCCGATGATAAATCGTGGCATAATACTAGGGTTCTCAGAAAAGTCACGCTGTATATGTTGAATAGATCCGCTGAAAAGTTACATCTTTATCTACGCCCCTTTCTAACTGTGTATATCTACTGAATTCGTTACCTGTCCTTATGTAGGCAGTTTGCTGCCAGTAGAGACTCTTGATTACTCTTAAGTTTTTCCCAAATATTTCGAGGCTCTTGAGCATCTCCATCAATTCCTTGTGACGTATTTTGTCAAACGCCATTGCATAATCGATAAAACATAGGTACAAGTCCTTATTCATTTGTATTACCCTTGTGGAGACCGTCTTTATTATAAATACGGCGTTACTTGTTCCAGTGTCTTTGACAAACCCGCACTGTTCTTGCTCTATCTCTGGCCTGATTCTGTTTCTCGCACTATTTATTATGATTTGGACGATCAGTTTTGAAATGTGGTTTATTAAACTGATTTGTCCGGCGGAGTTCACATTTATTTGCACCTGGCTTCTTTGGCAGTGCTATGAAAATCGACTTGCTTAGGTTATCTGCTGTTTCACCACTATTATAAATTTCAGTTATTATTTCTCTAATTTTCTCTATGCCGAATTATTGCAGGGCTATCAAAAGGTTTATTATAATGCGGTCTGGTCCAGGTGCTTTGTTTCTGTTCAGTTTGGCCATTGCAGCCTTCCATTTCGAATTTTAATATATCCGGTCTGTCAACATCTTTGTGCACTACCGGTTCCTCTTTGTCGTGGAAAAGAATTTTATATATTCCGCCCAAAGCTAGAGTATTTTCTATTTTTCCAATATGATCGTTCCATCCCTGGATTTTACACATCCTGTTGAGAAGCAGGGATGTTTTGTCTTCTCAGTTCTCTTATTTATGATCTTATTTATTTATGCATGTCTGCTTTATGAGTCATGTTCAATGATACATATTCTTTACAAATTTCCCACCGTATCCACCAAAATACACACAGTTTTAAAAATAATTCCACTTAATATATATATATATATAATTTTTTAATTAAAAATTAATATAAATTACATTAGTTTACATATATATTATATATATATATTAGTTTACAGGCACATATATATAGTATATATTATATATATAATATGCCTATATTGTATGTATATATATATATATATATATATGTATATATATATATTATGTATATACATATATATACTTATATATATATATATGTTATATATGTTATATATGTATTATATTAGATATATTAGATATATATTAATTTATATTATATATATTATTTTACATATATATGTTGAATATATTATTGTATATATATATATATATATATATATATATATATGTACATTTATTAGCCTATTTTATATTCTTATATATCAATAGCATTTGTAGTTAATTCCCAGTAGTATTTGTACATTTTTACTACAAATTTCCCGAGGCTTCCATTAGTCTGTCAACATGCTTCATCAAATTATTGCAGGCACCATACGATGTCAGTTTCTTTTTAATCCAATTTACCCCTATCAAGTGAGTACTGCCACTGGTTCACAAGGGATTACAAGAGAACAGAGCATAAAGAAAGGCAAACAAGTTTCAGATTGGTGCTGGGGAAGAACAAGAAAAAGATGAAAATCAAGAGTATCTATGTTGGCAATTTACGTTGCACATAAACTATTGAAGATTGTGGCTATCAGGATAGCAAGTTACAAAAGTTAGTTACAAAGGCATGAAGTGCGGGAAAATAAACTTCTCGAGTGAAAGATGCGGCTACATTTGACTGTTTTGAATATAAAAAATGGAATCCAGTATACTAGCACGAATAGAGAGGTCACCAGAGAGATACGCTAATTATTGCAGAGACCGTGAAAATATTCGTAGAAATGACAGAGGGACGCCATACCCCGACTGTGAGAATGTAGCTGAAGTCGAGCTGCCAATTCATTACATTACAGATACTCCTCTGAATTTTGTCGGGTCCACAAAATGAATAGCAAGAAAGCCCAATTAACATGGCAACAATAATGAATGCATGCACGAATGGTAGATTTGTATATCTTCAAGAGAAATTCTGATGTTCTGTACTTAAATAAATGGGAAAAGAACTATTTAAAAAACTGGACGTTGTATTCAAAAACGGTGATGAGCGACTGAAATAAAAGGGTTGCATTCAGATAAGTTAATTAAACCTTTAAAAATTGTTTAGGATTGAGTAACAAATTGCTCAACCCATTTTGTTCACCCCTTTTGAGATTTCCAGTACTTTTTTAACATCCATATTTTTTCATCACTGTTGAAATTCTTTTGCTATTTGAATTATCTGAAAAATAACAGATTTAATTAGAGACATTTAGTTATAGAATATAGAATAGTATAGCACATATAACATGGTTATAGTGAACACAATTGTAACAATTTAACCGACACACAAACGTATTCCACCTACTCTTTAACTAGATTTGTGTCGACTGGCAGATATATTTATGCAGCATATGTTTGTTCAAATGAGTTTCATTGAAAAACCTAGATATATTGCGCCTAATTATGATATAGTTATCCTTTCTAATTTCGTAATGATATTTTTTATTTCACCCAAAGTAAAGCTGTACTGCCACCGTTTCACGCACTGCTCTTTCCACGAAAATATTACTATTTATAATATAAATTTAATAATTATTATACAAAAACAAAAAAAGTGTGATCAAAGTGTCATTGCAGTTATTTTAATTTAGCTTCATGTCAGCTTATGATGTTTTCAGTATTGCTTTGGTGAAATTTTGCGGTTTTTCACTGCTTTTGTTATTATTATGTTGTCATTTTTCATCATATTTTTATTTCTGCTATGGTCGCACGACAAACCAAGTCTGCGGGAAGACCTAATATCCCCAGCGTTACATAGACAAAGTTCTTAGTGTGTGGGCTGTACTTAACAAGACATTTTTGTATGTCTTTTAAGCTGGGGTTTCCAGAGATTCTTTCAATCTGTTTTCTTGTTCCATTTTTATCATTCCAAGTGCACCTACTATTACTGCCACGATTCTTGTTTTCAATTTCCACATTTTTCTCTATTTCAATTTCCACGACTTTATATTTTTACAGTTTTTTGAATTCCTTGGTTACTATGTTAAAATCCGCTGGAACATGCCATACCAATTAATAGACAAGTTTTTTCTTTCTGGTTTTTAACAATAATTTCCGGCCTATTTGCTTCAATTTTTTGTCTGTGTAGATGGTGTAATCCCATAGAATGGTGATATCGGCTATTTCTGTAACTGGTGCTGGGTGATGTTCATACCAGTGTTTGTTTACATATTTCCCATGGTGTTTGCACATTGTCCAATATAAATATTGCCCCACTCTGACGAGTTTTATATTCATTTGGGGCAAGTACAGAATATCCTGAAATTAGATGGTCTATTGTTTTTTTGTTTTTTTGGGGTTTTTTTTTGTTATTTTTTTTTAAATATTTGTCACAGAACCTGCATTTTGTATCCACATTATTATGTATAATATTTGCCTGAAAGTTCCTAGTGAAAAAGCTTTGGTATTGCGCTGCAATACTGCAATATTGTGCCTTCAGCCTCAGACTTTAATCCAGATGCGCGTAACCATCAATGAGTATTAACATTATCAACATTGGATTTATTGGCACGTTCTGGATATTGGCTATGCAGAGGTTTGTCTTGACAGCGATGTTTCATCTGTTCAAGTGTTTTATCCTTGGATTTCATTTTCATATTTTTTGCCGCAATAGTTGGTTCTTGGCTTCTGTTTTGCTTTTCCATAGAATCTACTAAATGTAAATCTTGTTTGTATTTACTGTCTTCTTTTATTATTGAATATTTTTTCTTTCTGTTTTCATGTTGTTTGAATATTTGTATCATCCAATTGCATTTTGTTATTAATATATATATATATATATATATATATATATATATTATTATTATTATTATTATTATTATTATTATTGGTTGTTGTTGTTGTTGTTGTTTCCCTAGATTTCTGTTGTATTGATGTTTATTTCAGACATTTCTTTCCAACCAGAGACCTAGGTCAGAAATATCTTCATGATATTTAGCCTTTATTATTTTTGCAAAACGGAACGTTAAGAAATGATTCAAAAACAAATAGATTGGGTGCCGTACGAGTTGTATCCGATAAACGTCGAATGGCGTCTGTTTACATGTAAACAGCTGCTTCAACTCTAAAGAAGGAAAAGTTGTTTGCATTGTATCGTGACCGTTGACGAAAGTGGATACCCTACGGTATCCCTAAGAGTAGAAGATCCTGAGGTAAGCCGTGCTATGCATCAACATCGGTAGCATCGCCGAATATCCATAGTTCGAAGCTTCTGCTTTATATTTGGTGGATAAGGTCGGTGTAGTTTATTATGAGCTGCTCAAACAGACCAAAATCATTACAGGTGATCGCTATCGACTAGAATTAAAGCGTTCGAGCCGAACATTGAAGAAAAACGGACGCTATACGAACAGAAACACGACAAAGTGTTTTTGCAACATTACAACGCTATACAAACAAACGAAATAAATATTTTACATAGCTAAAGTTGTACGTAATTTGTGAGCTGTAATAGTGAGTAGAATTCTTTGTATTTCTTTAAAGCATATACATCCCAGACACATTAAAAGAGACTTTAAAAACCATCACCAATCAATATGAAGGAGTCAATTACAATTGAAATTATTAATGTCATCATTTGCCATATGTTTTAGGTTTCTACTTGAAGATCTTTATATTTTGATGATCTTTTTACTCTTCAATGAAACATTACAATCTGCGAGCATTGTCATATCAGTAAGAAAGCGCATACTATTTTTGTGGTCTTTAATCACTACGTGTAATTATAATTATTATTAGTAGTAATATTAGCATTATTAGTAGTATTATTAGTATTATTATTAATGGGTATAATTATTGATCAAGATCCTGTAATCTATCATCACACAAATTTCTGAGTAAATTATATTGCCACCGTGTAGATTAGGTCTGCTTAAGTTGATTGAATATTTCAGAAATTGAAATCTGATTAACTTTGATCAAGTCTTTCCTATTAATCAACATGGTTTATAATGTATTCGCGACAGCATTTCTTCCTTGCACCTCTTATTAAAATATTCATTTTGTTTGAGCGACGGGAAGAGGGATGGTCACAGGTGAAAGAGAAGAAGAAAGTATGCAAGTGAGTTCTAGTTGTTTAATCATTGTTTTAATTAGTTACTACATTTTTAGTTGAAGTTAATCGAAGCGAAATTCACAGACGTCAGAAAACTCGGAGCTTTTAATCTTATTAGCTACGAGAGTAGGAGGCCAGATTTTTTGTAAATAAGTGCTGGCTCGTTTAATGTGAGAAAAGAATAAATAAGCCGACAGACAGACAAAAATAAAGAAATAAAGAACGAAGGAAAGAAAAAAATAAACAAACGAAATTTTTCTTAAAAATGTAGCTACACGACGCAAACATTAATCATAGTAAACTTATATAATGGCAGTTACAATCGTAAGAAGATGGTTTTTCGCTCGTGTTCCAACTGAGAAGATAAGGATTATTTAAATATCAGCAATCAGAATATGGACAATAGCTGGACCCGAACATTGAAATCAACAAATATTTCAGCCACAGATCACCATCTGCTAAGGCGGCTAGCTAATCTCTGTTGTAGACACCTCCTCAGATTCATTTGTATTTTTACAATATTTACAGAGCTCATCTGAGGCTTATACTGCAACTAAGCTGAGCGGACGTGAATAATTTATCATGATCTTCAGCTGAAACGCACAAACCATCGGTCACAATGACTTATGACTTATTGCTAACACAACTTACACAACTATCGAGAGCTCTGTTCATTAAATTCACTCACGAGGTGTGAGTCAAGCCGTAGTATAATTGCCAGGCACTTTTCAAATTAGTAACTAGCTCAAACCAAGAACATGAAGGAATTACCTCTCTGGAAAAATTGATCATGGTGAGGTTATAACCCTTGTCTAATTGCTAAAAATCGAACGTTCTAACCACTCGGCAATGCATGCACACACATTTAACGCTTAATGGAATGAGAACATCAGATGGATAGCACATGCTGAAGGATATATACAGAATGGGGCGCAAAAATACGGACACACACACACACACATATATATATATATATATATATATATATATATATATATATATAACGTTAATAGAATTATTGGATCTGCACATAAGTGGGTAGATAGATAGATAGATAGATAGATAGATAGATAGATAGATAGATATGGTGACTTTCAAAGCAAAGCTTAGATCTAGATCAAGGCCGAAAATATGTAACACCCAGTGAGGATCCAACTCACTACTCAATTATAATGGTCAAGGTTGCTCGAAGTCCACAAATTAGATAAATATGAAATGGATTGATATAGATAGCTAGATAGATTAAGTTAGATAGATATGAATGGATTAAGATAGATAGATAGATAGATAGATAGATAGATAGATAGATAGATAGATAGATAGATAGATTAAATGGCATATGCTGATAGATATATACATAATGGCATGTGAATAGAAGTAGATAGATAGATAGATAGATAGATAGATAGATAGATAGATAGATAGATAGATAGATAGATAGATAGATCCGTATCTACATGGTGACTGTGCATCTCTTACGAGTATAACCGTCTTTTCACCATATTTAGGCATAAGTTTTCTATTACCTTTTATGGTCTCTATACAGGCGCATTAAAAGCAGAAAAGTTTTATTTTTAATCTCTGTTAATCGACTGAAATTTGAGATAGTTGTTTCTTCACTGATTTACATAATAATTTACATAAATAATTTCCATAAATGATTTACATATAAAATTTCCGTTTTAATTCGTCAACTTTATTCTTCAAATAATAAATTAAATTACATTTTATTCATTTACATATTCACCATTATTTGTAATGGTTGTTATCATTTATCAAGTACCACTAAAAATTTAAATTTCCTTTCAAAAACTTGCTATACTTTTCAGTGAGTTTCACTAATTTTAAAGTTAATATTATTTTTGGAAAATAGTGCTTGCAAAGGTTTAAAACAAGTGAAAACTGCTTCAAAACTAACATCATCTCTATAAAACTGGTTTTTGATGTTTCAGTAACTTAAAAGTTAATATTCTTATTAGACATTAGTATTTGCAGACTTCCACAAACAAGTGAAAAGTAATTGAAAACTAGCGTTTTATTTATGAAACTGTATCTATCGATATGTTACAGCAAATTACAAAAGGATAGGCTTACTTAAAATTAATAAAGAACTTAAAAAAACATTTATGTGTATAATAAAAACTTTACCAACAGCACTCGGAATTACCAATTTTATTGTGTTAATTTGCATAATACGATCTACTCTCTGTAGACGACATAATTAATCCCCATGATAGAATATCTCTTTCATTAAGATTTATGTAATACAATATATTCTGAATTTATTGTGAAATATAAAAATGCTTTTAATTTACAAATTTCTTCGTCTAAATCTTTCACATTCAGAATGAACCCTATAAACAGAAACTCATTCAGTTAACTGCCGTACGTGATACACGCTTAGGCAATCTTTATAAACATGTCAGACTAGACAGAAGATTTTCTAGCAGTAGGTTGCCATTACTTTTGCAGTAAACTGGTTGCCAACCAAGGCTATAGAACACAATCTGTCCTTCTGTTCAACCCACAGCTGGATGTTTAAGAGATGAATTATTATCTTTTCCAAGAGTATTTGTGAGTAAGCGAATGAAATGAATTCGACGGGAATTCTAACTTGATTCCCGGTTTTTCATTCCGAGCAGATATCCACTGCACCACGACTAACGGATGTAGTTGATTCTTATACTCATGACGATTCAAAGCTCCTCGGGACTCATCTAATAAATTTTTACCCTTGTAGCGTAAATTACTTTTACTTTCTCGCGAAGTCTCTTTGTTGAAATTTTATTCTTTCCCGGTGTTCTTGTTACATTTCTTTAAATATTTTGAAATGTCACGATTTTGTATTCTAATATAAGTAGTTACGCTTAGATATTAATATTGCAAAGACATTAGTATATTTTATATGAAAAAGCATATTCTCGTTAGTTTCAATAAGTTATATTTCAGTGATTTGCATATAGGTTTTTTTTTTTGTTCTGCGTGTACATTCCACTGAAACATTCATATATTACTCTTATAACGGCATATATTCCTGCCCCTAGTTCGTTAAATATTTACACCCAGTAATTAGTAAAAACGCATTTTATATATATATATATATATATATATATATATATATATATATAGTTTTAATGTAAATAACTTGTCATTTTAACAATGTATAAATTGTAATCAAATGTAGATCATATACGGATCGTAATCCGTCAACACTTATGAAACGTATATTAATCTAACATGTTTCACTTTTATTAAAGATTCGTCAGAAAGACGAATGATATAATATTTTATTAAAATTTTTCAGATTAAATGAGGTTCAATAAAATTCACACATGTTAGACTGATATACACTTTTTATTTTTTATTCCATCTTATCATCTATTGATCTATCTATCTATCTCTGTGTATATATATATATATATATTGAGGGGAAATTGTCTTGCCGGAAGTGTTATTTACACAGCTCACATGCATTCGGATTATTATGACTCTGGAATTCTATAGGGGAACAACTGCTTACATGACGAAATATCGCTTCAATAACCATATGTTGTCGTTAAACCACAGTAAATCAAGCAAAGGCCCTGATTATTAATATATTATTCGAAATTGAAAATCAAAAACAAACCGATTCTTACCTGGAATGTCGTCGCAAAACCAAATCTTATAATTGAAAAGAAAGCGGATGTAACTTCTGCTGTATCGAACACTTTTCATCATTAATTATAAATACTCCTAATCTACTTAACAAAAAGGGAACTAATAACCACATGCTGCCAAAGAAAAAATACTTATCAAAATTTTTAAATCCGGATTGATACAGATTACCTTATACGTTTGTCTCTTTCTTTCTCACTCCCTTACTTCACTTTCTTTCTTTCTTTCTTTCTTACTTCGCTTTCTTTCTTATTTTTTCCCTCAAATATTATCAATAATTATAAGTTACGCCCTTTTGATCTAATCTCCCTGAATTTAAATAATATAATGTTATATATTTAGTTTATAATTATAATTAATTTTTCTATCTCCATGTAATTTCCATTTCCATCAAGGTTACTCTTGATAAATTAAAAATAGTACCCTATTACTATAATATTTAACTCCCATGAACTTAAAGTAACTTAAATTCATATCTCATAAGCGATTATCATGCGATAAACGATGAGTGCGTAACGCATGAAACTCTAAGTCGTGACATCAACGTAAGATTACACACACACACACACACACACACACACACACACACACACACACACACATATATATATATATATATATATATATATATAATGGAATGTTGAAACTAGTTTTGATTTCACATTGTGCCTTTCCTAGTACGACAGAATAGAATTGAAATGAGTGAGTTTTAAAAGGTCGTTAATATTTATTCTGCATCTTTTCTTTATAAATCTTAGTTCTTGTTCAAAGTTTTTTATATTTTTTCTTAGCTTTTCTGTGGCGATTTGAAGCAAATCCGCATCTTATTTTCAGATGCCTGCAAAGCAAGAATTCATATAGACTTTTTAAAAATTAATTTAAGGCAAACATATCTTTTTTAAGACACAAACACTCGCATTCGCACAAACACACGCACTCAAACAAACACACACGTAATTGTGAGAAATCGCACATAGAGAGCCTGTGTTAAAAAAAATGGTGTTCGATGTAATATAACATGGCTATTAAGCATATATAAATAAATCTACATAGCAGTAGCACGCCTCAGTGTTTGATGCACAACGCAATCTTCAGATGATCACAAAATTATATATATATATATATAAGTTTTATTTCAAAGACAATGTAATATCATTAAAGGTTTTATATCATTTTCCACGTGTTCGTATATTTTCTTTATTTTTCGGAACTCAGAATATATGAGAAACACTACTTTCCGGCGCTTTCGACTAAACTTTTAGCTGTTATGAAGAATTAATTTTGTTTCACTTATAAATAAACACGAAGAATGTTCATGTATATCGAGTCTTGTGCATGTTAAGTTCCGAAAACAGTAACCACATTGTTACCTTGTACATAACTGATGTTATTAAGCGTAGGATTTCTATCTTTTATTAGTAATGCCTGCAAATTGTTAATCTTCTTTTGCACGTCGATGATGTTATTACGTATGAATTATCAATGAATATATTACGGATAGGTCCTGGAAGATCTCGATGTGTGTTTAAATGAGCTCGGATAAAAATGTTGTGGGTTAAGGTGCAAGGTCAATCAAAATTGAACAGAAGATTGACCTTACATGATGCTATATGATAGCAATGAAATGAAGCCTGCATAAAAGTTTTTTTGCCCCAAAACACAAATGAAATCAGTTTCACAATAATGATCTACCATTGCCTGATGACGAGGTACAAATCTCTTAACATAGAAATGTCTGAGTCTCAATGTAATTTTAATTAAAAACAATTGTAATTATTTGAAGATAGATAGATAGATAGATAGATAGATAGATAGATAGATTACATGACTTTCTATCTCTGCCTTTTCTTTTATTTTACATTTAAATGTATACGTAAGTTTATGTTCTAACACAAACCCATATTATAGAGGATGAAAGTACGTTTCGGTTACGCCATGTGTCATCATCAGAGTGTCTATACAATTATAAAAAATGAATAAAAATATAAAAGCCAATAGTTTTCTGTGCATCCATCTATATTTCGTTGTTCATGCAATGAGATTTTGCAGGAAACTATGTGTTTTTCATAGCATTATTTAGAGATGTTTCTTAAACGAAAGCCATGTTTGGAACGCTGGCAAGAGAAAGGCAATCACCTGATTGGAATTCATTTTACATATTGCATCGTACATATTTCCTCATGAATTAGATTTTATTGAATTTAGCTTCTTCGGGTTCATTTTCCTCTCTTCAGCACGGTGTCATATTCCGCCTTCATCAGTATGCCAATAATTGTTCCTCTTTTTTACTCTCCTTAAACCTTGATTGTCATCCCTTTCCTTTTTCAGTTGCTCTCATTTTCTTAGTACTCTTTCATCACCGCCTCCTTCCTCTCTATTTCCCCCTTTTTCCGCTAAATATAATTTCTCAAGCTCTTATTCCCTACTTTCCTCCTGTACTGAAACTCCTTTCGTCCTTTTCTGTTTGCTTGTCTATATATTTCTATCTTCGAATCAATCTTCATTTACTAGGTGATCCTTAACTCAGATCTTTACAGCACGTGAAGCTTTTCCGGAACTGAGGGCCAACCGTCATCTGGCGACAATTCATTGCTGGAAATGAATTAAGAAATTATGATTTTTATAGAAATAGTTACTTTTGAATTAAGTTAAGTTTGTCATCCAAGAAAATGAATGAGTAATACTTATTTACTTTATTTGAATTAGGAATATTTTATTTTTAAACAAATATTTCCGCACGAAATTCACAAGATATTTTCTAAAAATATTTTTGTGCTAGCAAAGTAGTAGGGTCTCAATCTTTTTTCTCTTCACTCTTTTCTTTAACTCCACCTTTTTCCCTCTACTCTTTCCTTGTGTATGTATATATTCCTTTCTAAATAATGTGTGTGTGTGTATATGTGTGTGTGATTGATTCTGTCTGGGTGTTTTTTGTGCATGTGTATCTATTTCTTCTTTTTGCGTTTGTATAATTTCTTGTTACTTTATGTATGTGTGATTTAATTCCTTATAATCTATTCTGTTATATGTGATTTGATGTATCTATTCTCAAATGATTTCCGGTTTCAAAATCCCTCTGTTATAAACCATTTTAAAGAAAAACCTGAGTGAAATTGATATTTATTTATTCATCAGAGTTATGAATAAGGCAAGTGCTTTTTTTCTCATGTTTTTGGCTGTGACATAGTTTTGTTTTGTTTATGAAAAAGGAGTTTTCATTCGAAGTCTGGCGCAACCGACTGGAATTCGAATAAGAATTTTCAAAAACAAAAGATTTCCACGCCACATTTTCACTATAAAATAATCAAAGGCTAGGAGTGAAATTGATAATGTGACTTATGTAAAATTGTTTTGTTTTCGATCAGAATTTTCCTAAAGTGTTCTATCTGTCTATCTTTCTCCTGACGTGCTCTGATGGCCTTCAGGAAGCCAAATGTATGGATTCATTTTTTACAAGTATTTTTTTTAAAATTGTTTCATCATAAGAATGGCAATAGTATTACTATTGCGAAGAGGGCTACATAAAATCATAGTGAAAGGTTATATAGGCGGAGAGCGAAGAGAAAAATGAATCTGTTAAGGGGGTGTCAGAGAGAGAGCAAGAGAAAGATGGGAATACTCGTGTAAATAGAGGTACGAAAATAGAGTGAAAAGACAGAAGAGCAAGATACCGGGGGTATTGGGGAAAAATAGGAGAAAGTTGGGCGTCAGGAGAAAAAGAAATGGCAACTGACATTTCATTTAACTGCTTGGAAAATCATATCTATCAACGAATAAACACAAATAAAAATGCCGTTAGCTGTTTAAATTTCAGAACGTTCGTAAATTTACAACAGGCTAACTTCTTTAAAATTAAGTAACTATTTCAATTCTTTTCTTTTCTTATTGAGCATTCTGTAGGAAGCCTTTTTCTGTCTTTTGTATTTTTTCCTTGCCAAGTAAGAATGATTCTTCAGCATTTATAGTTTGTCCGTACTTTCAGTATTTCCTCCTTTGGCAATTTTTCTTTGGTGTGTTCATGTAATTTGCATATCAATTACAGACATTGACCTCGACGAAGACGTATGAAATGCCCATTTCAAAAACAGACATGTGTCCAACTGTATGATGAAACTATTTCAAGCCAAATGTTATTAAATTAAACACACACACGCACGCATACAAACACAACTTATATATATATATATATATATATATATATATATATATATATATATATAACGTAGAATACTTGGTATATTAGTCAGGTAAATTCCGATAGAGACGAACTTAAAAGAACTCAATGTTAAATTTATTTATTTCATTTAACAGAGTAATATAATTTAGAAAAGATTTTATATATTCTAGAATTTCATGGGTAATACGTATTTTGCGACTGATCTTGCTGCTCGTCAGACCCAAATGTTACAATAGTTAATGTTCAAAATATTCCAGAAAATAATTACACACAGACGCTCACGTGTCCATATCGAGAATAAACATTTGTAACGTTAATCTACAAAACAATTTCTCGCTCATTCGAAAGAAAAGAAAAAACAAAGATAGAAAGAAAAAGAGAAATACAGACAATTGATAGACAGAAAGAAGAATAAGAAAAAGAAATGAAAAGGAAATAGAACAAATAGTACACAGAGAAATTAAAGTTAACTTAACGGCTTAGATTGACACCAGCGTCTATTTCAACCTATGTGCTTTCTTAGAAAAACATGACATGGAAAATTAACATTAAAATTTTGTTTTAAATATAATGGGATATATTTACGGTAAAAATTAAATTGTAAATCATAATTCTTAATAAAAATTAAAATATAATAACTATTAGTATTATATTATAAATGCAATTAAAATAATTAAAACTTATAAAAGAAAACAATTAGAATATCTACAAAAATTTCTAAAATATATATATATATATAAATATATATAAAGAGAGAGAGAGAGAGCAAGAAAGAAAGATGTTATATGTTTAGTTGATTTTTAATGTACAAAAGCCCAAGAATGTCATTTCGACAAGCATCAAGTCAAAGTGGATTCTTCTTTCATCCAACACGATTTGTGCTAAATAAGGAGGTCAAATGCTTGGAAGATACACTACACCAATCACTCTTAGCTGAAGACTGCAATTATTCTCATGAATCACAAGGAAAATATGCTGGTTTAGTAGAAAGATTGGTCAGATCTCTTTAAAAATAATATCTGGAGAGATGAAGACTTATTTCACATCGGTGGGTTTGTGAACCGGCACATCTGTCACTATTGCAAGAGAAAAACCTCAAGTAAGCTCTAAAGAAAAAAAAAGGCAGTATCGGGCCAACGTAACAGTGTGGTGTGGGATGACATCGGACAGTGTCAAATGATTTGTGATACAATGAATACCAACAGGTATCTTCCCATGCTGTAAAATTAAATTTGGCGACTTATCAGTACTTGGGAGAATGTTGAAAATTTCTTTTTTTATGAAAGATGAAACCACTCAACACTTTCTATTGTCGTTTGCAAATGGCTGAATTCCCATTTCCTCGGGATTTGTGGTCTGTATGAGTATCTAGCCAGGGGTAGTGACTTAACAATTTATTAATTTGAGGTTGGTTAAAGGAGCAAGACTACTGTATCAAACCAAAGTCTATTTTTCACTTACTGCAACTTGAAGGGCGAATAAGAGAATTATGACTTCCATACAACAATAGTTCCTGGTGAAATAAGTTGACACGTTTCCTGGGCGGATCGTGGAGCTGTAATCAAAATCTGGTGCTTATATCAACGTTTGAATAAACTCTCATGCTATGCGCTTTCTTCTAATATCCAATTTCTTGTAAACATCATAGTCAATTAAATGAATTATAAGTATTTTAAAATAGATAATTACTTTTCAAGAACACTTTATTTATATATATATATTAATAGAATTTCCTTTTTTATATATGTACACCGGTTTTCGTTTTATACGTATACACATACATATTTGTCTGCGTGTTTGTGTGTGAAGGATATTTTGAATGGGCTAAATAGTAGCATTGAGTGGGCTCTTTAGACTCCGTTGGCAACGTGTCTTGCTGAAGGATGCATGAACTCTCAGCTTTAAATTTAAATTTAAAATTAAGTTGTGTAGGGAACATTAACTTGGCTGATCTCTTTCAGCTTTTATTATTTTTTTTTATCTTTACCACTATTAATGTTACGTAGCAATTGTGGGAAAACAGCTGAAGAGACAGGCTCTTATATCCTTGGGTAGCTACTATTCTAGACGTAGGACACCTTTAAACTCAAAACCTTCATCTATAGTTTAAATAATTTCACCAATCGGTAACTGGACAGCCTTGGTGCGTGTGACTACACCCGTGAACACATGATCAATCAGGGATTGGTCCCACCAAGAGCAACGTGAAGGCCCTGGATTCAAATTTATACTGGTTTCAATTATCCCACACGTACTAGATATAGTTTTCTGAGGAAGGAAACATGCTGTATGGTCCTGGATGCAAGTTTTCCACAGATGGTGTATTCAATAAATTGTGGCTTAATAAATTGTTTTATAATTTAATTAAATCTGCATTTTTTAAGCAGAAATTATAGTCAAATCTATTACGATGAATGTCTAATGTAATAAGCCATTTGTTTTATGGAGGAACATCTTTATATTTATATACACTTTTATTTAAATACTTTGTTGTTTCACCTATGAATTTCGTAGAAATATGTTTAGTCCGCTTTAAACACACCTACTTCAGTTTTAATAACATTAACTCTGTTGCAATGTCTTACAACGGTTTCTTTATTAATGATGATATTTTATTAAGAATTGCATGTGGCAAAATATAAGCGATATTGGATCAAACCCATATAGATTCACTATAGGAACTACCAAACCCTTATACTCAGATTAGTTTATGTTTATTTAGCTTATATGCCATATGGATAGAGAAAATCACTGTGATGTCTGAATTAAGAGCATTAACTCGGAAAGAGTGCTTTACTTTGACTCGAAATTTCACTAATTGTACTCTGGAGGTATAGTCACCTGTTGTGTGATCCGCGTAATCAAGCTCCCTGGTGATAGTAGTGTTCATGTATAGCGCAGACAAAAGGAGGCCACAGAACTCAGTTGTCAAAAAGTTTTGTCAGGAGAAATGAGCTGAAAATACTGCAGCTGTTTCTAACAAGTTTTTAGAAAGCGCCCCAAAATATTTTACCTCATTTTAACTATTAAGGGTTCATGTTACAAAAACGTTAAATGTATTAAATCTTCCAACCCACCGGGAATAAGTTGAAAAAAAAAATAACATCTAAAAATTAATACTCCTACTTAAAAAATTATTTTGGGGATATTTTTTTTTATTATCATTGCTTTAAAATTAGCATTTCAATCGTAAATATACAAATATTATGAACAAATATTTTAAAACAAATTGTGGGCCGGATCAAGGATAAAAAATATTACTCAACGTAAAATAGTGTAGCGAAAAATATAACTAAAAGAGAAGCTAACCAGTTATCGTTCTTTGCTTTTCTATACTCAATCGAGATAAAAATAATTATGAGTACACCTACTGAAAAATTTGGAATGAATATGCTTCTAGAGGATAATGTAATCTTTACATAATCTGTCTGCGAGTAATCTAACTCTCAGACAGATTAATTAAAGATTAAATTTTTATTGTTTATTTTTAGATGTGCTTTTGTGTTGATTATTTCTGTTAAAAGATTCGATTAACCGTCAATATCTTTATTATTATTCCCTGCAGGGTGAGTATTATTTTACTATCTTTTTTCTCCGTTTCATTTGTTTAAATATATTCACCTGCATTAGTAGAATACAGACTCGTAAAATGTTCGTTTTTAAAGTCATAAATCTGAACTAATATTCTAACAGTTTACATACTTATAAAAATTATTGATCATAACTGACCTGAGATACAGAATATTTGTTTGGATTATTTTCGGTAACATAAAAAACTGTTTACATATATTTGGTTCAATTTATAATAGGGGCAAAAATGAAAATCTGTAGGTCAAAAGGTGCATGTCGGTAATTCGTAGATCAAAATCTATCCTTCACATACGGCAATGTACAAAAACTAGCAGTGTTTACTTGGCTTACTACGACACAAGAACTTTTTAATGAGAAGCGTTTTTAGATTTTATTTCTAATTCCCGGATGGGTTAGAAGATTTAATGCATTTAACGTTTTTGTAACATGAGACAATGCCAAAAGTAGCCTAGTCCTTGTAAAGCTTGCCAAGCTTGCGTCGGCATATCAAGAGTCCTCCTACTTCATGATGTCTACGCAATCGTCGAAATTTATCTCTGTCAATTTTCAGAAAAGAGAAATATAGCAGAGAAGTGAGCGGTTCCATGCCAGTAGAAAGGCTGAGAATACAAAAAAAAAAAAAAAGAACAAAGTGTTATTTATTAGCTCGCACTACCTAGGCCATTACAGTTTCATTAATGTAGGGTACTAATGCGTGGACACACGAAATCTCACCGAAATTGCCAGGTCAGGCCTACCACTACGGCAATCGTGTCGATATAACTCCCCGCTTGAAGCATTGAGTTAAATTATTGCGGATTTCACCACTTTTGTTAAGAGTTGTTTTCAGTAAATATAAATATTAATAGCTCCTGGTACATTTGTTCCGTAAAAAGATATTGGCGGACCTATGAAAGTCCGATCAAAAATAAGAAACAATAAATAAAAAATGACAAAAACAAATTTTAATAAGTATTGTTGAAGACGACAAATCAATATTTTACCGCCTGTCATTATCGCCAGTGGGGTGGCAATACAATAATATCAAGTCAGTGATTGGTTGATGTTATTGATTTATTTAAAACGTGAAGTCACGCAAGTCTTTATTTTTTACAAGTAGAGAACACAAGCAACACTTTCTCGCTTGATTTAACGCGGTAAGTCGACATATTCAAAACAAACATTTTACAACTCAGTAAGAATGGATGCTTTGTCCGAAAGAAATAAGATGAAAACAGAATACTGGATAATGTAATAATGCCCGAATAATATATTATATGAAACATAAATATTCCAGCTAAGTCTTCTTATGTGCAAAGTAGAATATAGAATTCATCTTTTTTCAATGGCAAATATTAATGATAGAAAATTAAACATAAACGTTTTTGTAAGAATTACTATTACTGGTAGAAGAGGTAACAGAACCAACACTTTGATACCAGGATGTGCGTTGTGGTGCAGTGGATATCAGCTAGGAACGAGAAATCAGAGTTCGAATTCCAGTTGAATTCTTTGCATTTACTTATGAGAAAATAACCTTGGGAAAAGTATTAATTTTTTTTTTTTTTAATCATATCACTCCAAGCAAGGCGATAACGCCACTGATGCGCAGGGGGCTACGTAAGGGTAAAAAGAATGGAAAAGAGAAAGCCGGAAACCACATCCTAAACAGGGAACAATGGATGAGCCTTCTTCACCTGTTCAATAGACGTGGGTAGAGTGTGAACCGAGCGATAGATCCATCTTTCTTGCAGCTAAGGATTAAATAACAGGAGAGATGTGGTTCTATAGCATTGGTTTTTAACCATTCTACCGTAGAAAGTAATGACACTTACTCTGAGAAAATGTTATGTTCAGTCATGTTTCTTTTGAGAGATAATCACAGAAGCCTGTATGACGCATCGCACTTAACTGACAAATGCTGATTAATTGATAAATTAATTAATCCAACAAAATCTTTATGTTGTTTACTTGATACGGCACGTCTATTATGTTTCAAGAAATATCACCGCGGCAGAATAATTAAAATCATGAGGTTAATTAATTTTCGTTTTATGGAACCAATTCTAATAAAGAAGTGATCGTCCTAACTAACCGATCTTTAAATATAGGTGATGAAAAATGGATTGCATACAACAAGAAGTCTCCACCAACTACCCCAAAAGCTGAGCTTGATGGAAGAAAGATAATATTGCGTGCGTGTTGGGGTCGTCGGATTATTATTCATTTAGAGTTCTTAAGACATAATGAAATGCTAAACGCACGTTTATCCGTCCCACCAGCAGCAATAGCTTTTTTTATATAAGTTTGTTCAAAAATTTTCTTGCACAAAATATTATTACCCTGCAGAACAACGCAGAGCTGCATAGAGCATGACTAACACGGGTAAACAAATTGAATCTCAGTTGGTCTGTTTTAGCCAAAACATTGTATTTATTTAAATTTGGGCCAAACGATTCAAACGATTTCATGGTAGCGATGTCTCAAATAAAAACAAGATTCAAAAATCCAACGACGATATTTACTTATTTTTAGGTAAAACCTACGGCATTTCCCTCCTAAGATATTGAAGAGAGTTCGGATAAGGGATAAAAATCATTTCAAGTGATGAGGTATATATACAAAATCTGCATAAATTGGAATTGTACTTTATTCTTTTAATTATAGAATAAATAACCAAAAACTTAAATTATATGACTAAACCTGATATATCAACATTACCAACGGATGCTTAACTGACCCGACACGCTTACATATAAATTGTTAAATTCCAAACATCATGGCTATTTCATAAGTTACTTCTATTATTATTAATAATAATGCTTACGATTTTAAGACGACTTTGTAATTTATATTTGATGTCCTTAGAAACTTGCTTTCTCAGTTTTATTCTAACATCCTTACTAATTCTTTTGAATCAATTTTCATTTTCATAATTTCCCATTTGTTTCTTATTCATTTGTACTGTTTACTTTCCAACTGTGCTTTCAGATATTTTCAGAATCTTATTTTAAACAATTATTTTTACTTTCATTTTCAATTTGCTTAAGACACAATCGGTTTCAGAACCGTTGACTTATCATAATAAAACTTAATGAAAAATGTCCGATATTTATTTTAAAGTATATGTATATGTGTGTGTGTTTGCGTTTGTGTGTTTATGTATGTATGTGTGTTTGTGTTTGTTTTTGTGTGTAGAAAGTAGCGCACTATTTATTTTTATACCCAATTTTAAACAAACATATATAATGATATTACAATCTCTGATGCAAGTTTGCATGCATTTGTATATATATGTATGTAGACATGTTTATCCGATTTTATTAACCAATATTATATTCTTATATATATATATATATATATATATATATATATATATATATATATATATATTTATGTCCATGCGGTTAAGTTTGGGTTATGTAAATATATATTAAGTCTAGAGAAAACAGAAAATGATAGAAGAGTTTATCTGCAAGGAAATGTCATGTCAAGAAATATTTCTTTATCAGAACGACTCGCATTTTTCTTATTTAATGCAGACATTTCTATACCATTTTATATTTATTTCGTTGTTGTATTATATATATTTTTACTGCCTTTATTCCTGTTGCTGTTTGCAATTAGAACAATTATTCTCTTCTGAAACGCCTAAAGTCGATGAATAAGCAGATATATTTAAAGAGCAGAAAGACAGAGTAAACAATTATTAGATATATTTTCTTGTTATTCTTTTACTTCTGTCATCATTTGGGTGACAAATTATTGCAGAAATTCTTAACTCACGAAAGGTATTATTCTATTATTAGTCTTGCTGAGTGTTCAAAAAATTGTTAAGATGTATTCAAGAAATAAATAAAGAAAAGTCCAGGATCGTATACCGAGATACAAATTATTCCGCCATTTAAACATCAGTGAACATTCAATCGCGTCAAATTGTATGCCTCAATGTTAGTTTATACCAAGAAAAAATACATCAAGTATTTTGTTGCACTCCTTTTTTTTTGTTCGTTTTCTTTTTTTTTTTTACAAACGGTAATAGCTTTCCTTTCTATGATGATGATTATCCAGGGAACATATTCAAAACAAACGGAATATAATATTTAATAGAAAACTAGAAAAAAACTTATAGATACTAGTTCTTGTTTAGTGCCTTCATTAAAATTTAATCTTAAAGAAAGATGAGATTCATATCAAAATTGATCTTAGTTAAATAAAGAGAGCCAATAATATCATGATACATAAGCGAAATGAAAATATAGTAATTCTACTGACACTTAAATAATTCATTCTGAACTTACGAAATTACGGTTTCATGCTCTCACTCATCAATTACAATTTTGGAAATAACGCATCATTCCAGCACGATCTAAGTACTCCATCCATTCTCCTTTTATTATATGGGAAATGCAGCGACTTCTTGTGAAAAAAGTGGGGTGGATTTCGATAACGTTTTGGGGTTCAGAACTGTATCACCCCAACAATCTTTGTTGCCCAATGAGAGGTGAGTTTCCATATTAGATATCTAATCCATTGTTATCAGGTAGAAAAGATGTTTCATGCATTTCTTTCAGCTCCAGATTCGTACGTGCTGAAGTAAACGCAACAGGAAAACTCAACCAGCATTTGGACAAGTTCCTCTTTGAGTAGGCACATCTTTTTCCTTGTCCTTATTGTAAATATGCAAACATCGCGTAGTTCAGGAAGTCAGTTAAGTGCAATACGTGAAACACGCTTGGGCGATCATGTCTCGAATGAGACATGACTGACTGAGCAGAAGATTATCTCGCAGTAAGTTGCCATTGCTTTCTGCGGTAGACTGGTTACCAGCTAAAGCTATAGAACCCAATCTGTCCTGTTATTTAACCCATAACTGGAAGAACGAAACTGATTAATACCTTTCCCAAGGGTATTTGAGCGTAAGTGAATTCAATGAATTCAACGGGAATACGAACTCGGGTCCCCGATTATCTCGTTCCGAGTCAATATCCACATTGTACCACAAGGACTTGACTAAAATACAAAGCTAACCTGGAAGAAGAATATATCTCTAGGCTTTTTATTCACATATACGGACATAAAAGAAAACATATAATCTACAAGTAAACTGAATGCATAGTTATCAGTAAAAAGAAAAACCAAAATGCCAACTACAGGCCAGGGATACTAAAATCAAGCAGATCTAAAAATTTACATACCTGAGTAGCGTTCTAACGGAGAACGGTAAGTGCCACACTGAAATTCAAAGGCGACTTGACATGGCCAAGGATTCATTCTAAAAGCAGAGCAGAGTATTGAGGATTGTTATGTGATGTCTGTTCTACAACATGGCAGAGAATAGTCGACAATATCCTCAAAGATGAAGGTAAGACTGAAAGCAACCAAAATGTGATTTTACAAAAAGATTCTTAGAATGCCGTGAACCAAACATGTGAGCAACGACGAGGTTCTGGAGGGGATGGAAAGATAAAGAAAATTAATACATAACATCATGGGAATTGTAATGAGGAAGAAGGTTTGGAGAATCTGATACTCTCATCTCAGATAGCTGGAAAGAGATACAGGGGAAAGCAACACGTAACATTATGGGCCTGAGCCAATGGATGACAGAGCATAGTTTTGGAAGAGTAACAGGAGAAAGCTTGTTAAGAGCTACTATGGATAGGCTGATGTGGAGGGCTATGATCCCCTATGTCCAAAGGGACACAGCTCATGGAAAAAGAAGAAGAAAATATACTTACATGATAGAACAGATATTTGACTAGAATCAAACTCTTCTTATATAATTATTCACAAAATGGAAGGGAAGGTACCTGGGTGAATCCAACATACACCCGAAATAGCTCGCAAGAAAAAAAGATGTATAGCTATATAGATTATTTATCACGAAATAAAAGTTATTTCAACAAGAATCTTTATGAATGATGATACTGTTGAAATCTTCGTGTTTTTCGTCTTCTATTTACGTTTTCCTTCCAAAAAGTGAGTGATAATGGCTCGCCCAAAGTCTTGTAATGTGTAGCACTTAACAACCTTACTGTCCGACTGTTTCTGTAAAGCCCTCTTCTCCGTTTAATTTATACATACCTGTTTGTCAGTTTAATCACCATTTTTCTTTGCCCATCTTGCCTTCAATATGTTCTGGAAACATTAAATTCTCCACAACCTTACTTATGCCTTTTACCTCTGTCCTAGAACTGTCAACACTCTTGTTTTCATTCTAAGTAGAATTTTCTTCTTTTTTTTCAATGTTTTTCGATTTTAGCCACAATATTCAGTGTATGATATTCTGATCTTTCTAGAGAAATATATTTCTTTCAACCGGAGTTTTTTCATCCATGAGGAGATCGTCCACTATTCACTACTATAGAGGATGGTCGATAAGACATAAAAGTTCAGTAATATTTGATTTTTAACGAAATACTCCTGTAAGTGTCAAGATGTTTCTCTTTTGCCTGAGTATATTCTCTGCTATGTTTAATTTTTAGAAGCATTGTTAAGAGAAGCGATACATATTTATTCTATTTATCTCTGAATAGTTACTATTCTGGGAAGGGTCCAACGATTCAATTATTTGCAAATTCGTATTACAAAACATTTTTAAATCACTTAACTCTAAGCAAAAGAGAAATGCTACTAATAAACAGAGTGTTACAGGAAATTAAAGTGAGAGAATAGAGTACATATTTTTTTTTTAATCATTTCACCCCGAGCAAGGCGGAAACGCCACTGATGTGCAGGGGGCTACATAAATGTAAAAAGATTGATTAGAAGAGAGTGAGGAGTACAAACAAGTTAGAAAGGAACAATAGAAAGCTGAGAAAGCAGCTGCGATGACAGATACATAGGTGGAGAGAAAGGGAAGGTTATACGGGGGTGTGGAGAGAGCTAGAGTCCAGTGGTTAGTAGATGAGTATTGACTTTGCATTTAAATTTCTGGAGGTTGTAGCCGTCAGGAAAGCAAGAATACGGGAGCGAGTTCCACAGGCGGGAAGTGCGAGAGAAGAAGCTGCAGGAGTAGAATTGTCGTCTGCATTTGGCTAAGCTGACTGTGAATGGGTGGGACCCAGTTGCCAGTCTGGTTGCACGAGTAAACACTTGTTGAGGAGGCATCAGTGACTTAAGTTCGTCTGAGCAGAAGCCATGAAAGTATTTATAGAACAGACAAAGGGAGGCCACATTTCGACGATGGGGAAGTGGCTGCAGTCGAGCCGCCAGATCAGCACCTATCACATTACAGACTCTCCTTTGGAGCCTGTCGAGGAGACTGAGGAGAACGGCAGGGGCGCCTGACCATAAATGGCAGCAGTACTCCATGCACGGACGGATGGTTGACTTGTATATATGCAGGATGGATTCAGGTGGAAAAAACATCCTGGATCGACATAGTGACCCAACCTTCTTAGCAGTAGATTTTGCTATGGATTCAATATAGTGGTTCCATTTGAGGTCTGAGGACAGGGTAAGTCCGAGGAGGCGTAGTGTATTACTCTCCGGGAGAATCGCTTGGTCCATGCTTATGGGAGGCAGGAGAGGTTGCCTGTAATGATTGACAGACAACAGCTTGGTCTTAGATGAATTGAAGTTGACAAGCCACTTCTTGCCCCAGTTCACCACAGAGTGTAGATCCCGTTCAAGGTCAGCAGCGAGATTATGTCTGTCGGCCACGACAGATTTCTTGTTGGTGCGGGAGTATGTTGTAGTGTCATCTGCGTAGATGCCTGCTTGGGACTTGATCACATCTGCGAGGTAGTTGATGAAAATAAGGAAGAGCGTCGGGCCCAGGATAGAGCCCTGTGGGACACCAGCATTTGTGCTGTAGGACGAAGAGGCACGCCCATTCAGAACGACCTTCATTTTGCGGTTATTTAAGAAAGATTGGATTAGGTCAAGCAGGCGACCGGTAATACCATAATCGCGTAGTTTGCAGAGGAGGCCAGAGTGCCAAACCCTGTCGAAAGCCTTGGAGATGTCCAGAGCAACCGCGCGAGCCTCGTCAGACTCATCAAGGGCCTGTAGCATGTACTCCGTTACGGTTGTTAGCAAGTCGGCCGTGGACCTGGCAAAGCGGAATCCATATTGCCTGTCGGAGAACAGTTTGTGGGCGGTGAGATGATGAACTATTTCAGCATTGATTATAGCCTCGAATACTTTCCCGAATATTGGTAGAAGACTGATAGGCCGATAGTTGGATGGGTCCGAGGGTTCACCACAATTCTTAAATACAGGAACGACTGAAGAGAACTTCCAGCATGCAGGAAAGCAGGAATCAGAATGGCAGTAGTCAAATAGTTTAGAGAGGACAGGGGAAAGTTCAGGAACACACCTCTTAAGGACTATTACCGGGATTCCATCGTCTTATGGGGGTCGAGTTTTGAAATTACTCTGGATACTACAGTCGGGGTAATATATACGTCGTGCAGTTTGGCCTCAGTTCTAATAGGGAAGTCGGGTGGGTGTACTCCGGACGAGTCGAATGTGGAGTTGGATGAGAATCTGCGGGCAAAGCACTCACCTTTGTCCGCAGATGACGTTAGAACCTCAAATCCATGGATTAATGGAGGTATTGAGGATTTCCTATTGTTGAGCACTCGTTTACAAATCCTCCAATAGTCCTTGGAGTCAAACTTGCGGTCAGCTATGTACTGTCACATTCTCTCAGTAAACAACTGTTTGGCGTCATTTAGGGTTCTCTTGAACTCATTGCGAGCAGATGTGAACAAGCGCCTATTGTGATCAGTTGACTGTCTCTTGAATAGACGGAAGTAATGGTTCCTGTGGGCAATGGCGGCTGAGCAGGCCGGAGAAAACCACGGAGAGGAATGAGGTTTTAAGCAATACTTCCTTGTGGGTATGAAGTCATCAATGCCAGCTTTCACCCATGACGAGACCTCATAGGCACACTCATCAACTGATAGGTCGAACACTTTTCCCCCACGGGACGTCGCAGAGGAAATCGCGAAAGGCATCCCAGTCAGCTTTTTGGTAGAGGTAGGAGGTCCTATAAGTAGGGGGCTCCTGGGGGAGTGAGATTGGAAAGAAATACTGAGAGAGACTACAGCGTGGTCGGAGTTGCCTAGAGGGCAAAGCTGCGAGACTTGACACGCCTCAGGCGCAGAGGTGAAACATATATCTAGCAGTGAGGAATGACCCGAGGGAGTGCTTGGGAAGCGAGTGAGGAAGTCCACCACTTGCGTAATGGATTGGGAAATAGCAAAGTTCATGGCGTGAATGCCCGCTGGATCAGTAACGGCGTTTTCAAGCCACTCAGAGTGATGGGCATTGAGGTCTCCAAATACAAATATGTGGGCGAATGGATGATAGAAAATAGCCTTATCTATGTCGTCAGCAATGCTATCCAGTAGGGAGCCGCCAGGAGAGGAGAGAGAACGGTAAAGAAAGAATAGGTAACTAACCGAACTGAGGAGAGAGAGGCGGAGACATATGTATTGATGGTCAGTAGATTCGAGTGAAGTCACCCTAGCTATGGAGAGGTGTTCGCTGACATAGATACCCAGCCCATGCATGTGGACAGTGGAATCCTTCCTTAAAAGTGGAAGATAACCAGGGATGAAGAGGTCAGAGGAGGGAATAGCTGAGTTGAGGTTAGTTTCGCAGAGCGCAAGGATGTCAGGGGACCTTTCATGCAGGAACGTTAGTACGAATGTCCCGGGTATTAGTAAAGGAAAGGGTAATTGGTTTAGGTGTTTGGGATTTAACTGGTTTAGTGTCATTTCTGATTTGTTTAGTCATGATTCTGTTTGTAGAAAGAGACCTAGGGTAGAGGATATAGGCGGTCATTATCCACGATCTGTCCTGGGAGGGAAACTGGCTAGGGCTGCAACAAGGTGTGTCCTCGGGGTTGCCCACCGAAAGCGCTTGCAGAGACACCTATCCATGCGCGACATGGCACTACAAGAACCCCGATATTATACAACTGTTGGTGAGAGCAGCCGTTCTTGACGCTACGCAAGAGTTAGGGCTCCTAACTACCAGTCGGAAGCAGCAACCAGGAAACTGCCAACCCGGTACCCTCACGGAAGCACCAAGGTCTGAAGAGAGAGAAGAGAATGCAGGAAACCACATCCTAAACAGGAAACAAGGGGCAAGCCTCTACTCCAGTTCAATAGACGTGGTAGGAGTATGGACCGGGCGATAGTGTGACCTATCACTCCTATTTAAAAAGAAAAGAAAAAAAGAAAAAAAATACAAAACACAAACTTCCAAAAGTGGAGAATTAACTTATTTTTAACTTAGTTAAAGTCAAAATAAAGCATGAACGCCAAAAAGTGAGGAAAAAAAAACAAATGAAAAATACAGATTTAAGAAATAAATCGTAACATACCTCACAGTTTAACACAGGAAATTTGAATTAAGAAAGTTTCACTCTTCAATTCTTGCTTTTCTCAAAAATCAACATCGAGTAAAGCTGCTTGGTAAATTTGAATGCAAAGAACAGACCATAATTGAGAAAATGACAAAAGATGATCAGGATTCAATGAAACAGATAATGGCGATTGATGGTGTATTTAATTTTTTGAAGATTTTACTAATCAGTGAAGAAATAAACAGAAGGGAGATTCATAGGCGGGAAGTGCGACTAAAGAAACCATTGTAGTAGAAATAGCGTTTGTCATTAGGTGTTTCAACAGTAAACGGGTGGCATCGACATGCTAATCTAGTCAATCAGTCAGTTTAGTGCCATACGTGATACACGTTTGGACGGTCATGTTTCGAATGAGACATACCTGACTGGGCAGAATATTCTCCTCCACTAGCATTCCATTATTTTCTGCGGTAGAATGGTTACGAGCCAAAGTCTATAGAACCCAATCGGTTCTGTTATGTAACCCATAACTGGAAGGAAGAGACGGATTACCTTTGCTAAACGTATTTGCGCGTAAGAGAATGCAAGAAATTCAGCTGGAAATCGAACGCAGCTCCCCGATTTCTCGTTCCAAGGGCGCTGAAATTCATGTAGTCGGGGCACCAGGAAAAGAAATTTCGTCAGACCAGTTGTCATGAAAATATTTGTTGAGAAGAAAGAAAGAATTTAGTTTGTTGAGAAAGTGACTGAAATCGAAATGTCAGGATCGATTCCATTACACTTCCTTCTTTGGATTTTGTCAGAAAAACGAAACAAATAGAACGAGCAGCGGATCAGATATGGCAGCAATATTGAATCCACGGGTGAATAGAAGATGTCCTGTTTGATGAGTATAGCACGTATAGGATAACCTAAAATTTTCTCGTTAGCGTGTATCCAAAGAATGAAAAGGTTAATGGTCAGAATCAGGAACGAATTACAATGATTGATTTATTGAGATACAGACGTCTTGAACATATAAGCCTGTTGGAATGTGTATTAGAAAGCTCATCACCAGTTGACCAATGCTGTAAATATACAAACCAATTGAGGTCCGTTAGCACGAAACCATCCTAATCGAGTGATCGTGTGCACTAAACTTAATCATCTACGTAATGTGCTCTTTCCCTGGAACTGTAACTAAGGTTTGTTCAGTATAATATGAGAGAATGTATGTAGATTTTCAAGAATAAAACAGATGTACTTGAACGTATGTCTCAAAGAGGGATTAGCTAACCCTACAACCAAATAAGTAAACAACAATACGTGCACCCAACCATTAGAACTGTTATTATTTGAGTTGATATCCCTCCGTCTTGTTGAGGTTTCGGTAGGGGGATATGTTTATTATAACAGCTGCTACAGACTTTTTCCTGAGTACGTGAGCTGTTCAAAACCGCGCTGTCACATGCGTGTCTCCGATAATATCAGGCATCTCCAAGGTGTCTCGCAAAGCAGGAAGATACCTACAAATAGTTCCGAATGCGCCAGCCACTACAGGAAAGAATTAGGCCGCTGCTTGTTATATTTCCTTTATATTCGCTACCATGTTTTGGTACATCTGCATTTGACGGAGCATTTATCAGAATTTATTCATGATTTCTCTTATGCTTCTCGTGCGATGTCACGAGGATCGCTCTGCAAGCACTTGTCAGTGAAGTAGACTGTATTCTTCTTTTATGTGCCTTGTCCTTTCAAGACGTAGGCAGTCATGACTTTCCATGTCTTTTAGCAAACTTTCTCCTGTTCTCCGTTCTGTCACCCACCCTTCAAATATGCTACCCGCTGCTTTCCCCTGTCTCTTTTCCCTCTATGTGGCCTGTCATTTTCAGGTTCTTCAAGACCTCGTTCCTCATTGCATGTCCTAGGAACTTTAGCTGTCTCTTCCTGATGCTCAGTATTAATATCCTTTTCGTTTCCATACGTTCTAAAACCTCATCATTTAGGGAGGTAAATGTCAATTGATGTTGCATTTAAACTTTTTGGAGAGTGTAGCTATCAGGGAAGCAAGTGTACGGAATAGTGTTTCACAGGCGGGAACTGCGAAAAAAACTCATGCAGAAAAAGTGGTGGCTATATTTGAATAGTGTGGAACCCACTTTGCAATATTAAATAAAAAAGCATTTATGACAATTTATCTATCGCACATGTTGTGACTCCAGATAAAAAATAGCAATAATAGTATATTTGCTTCAAAACGACAACTATGGATCGGAAAATTTAAAATTTGATTTTCGTGCTGATCATCATTAGTTAGTCAGAAAATATGAAGCCCGAACAATTCTCAGAGTACATTTAGATGTAAAGTCCGCCAAAACCTATGATGTGTTCCGAATTCTACACAGTTAGCATATGAGGAAGAAAATTAGCGAGATCCTAATGAGGATGGGGAAGACAAAGACGTTCACGGAATTCACCATGTAACAGACAGGAGCACAATAGCCCATTTCGTTGACCATGCGCCGGAAATCGAATCCTCAAGTGAGAAATTCACTTTTTCAAATCTCTCTCTTTCTTTTCTCTCTCTCTCTCTCTCTCTCTCTCTCTCCAATTTTCTAGACATATTTCATGACAACCGAAGTATTTTACTTTATTATAAACAGAAAAGAGATAACGGTCAGTCTTGACTGACTAGAACATGCTTTTCTGGATATTACAGAAGATACCACAATTGATATTAACCCAAACCAATTAACACAAGATTATTATCATTTCATGAAAAAAAAACTTTTTGGGAACTTTTAGGGGAGTATTGTGGAATCCACTTTGCAATATTAAATTGAAAAGCATTTATGACAATTTATCTATCACGTATGTCGTGAGTCTCGATAAAAAATTTGCAATAATATAAGATTTGCTTCAAAAAGATAACTCGTACTTCTGGAACACAGATTTAAAAGTTGAATTTCGGGCTATTTATCATGGTCAGAAAATATGAAGCACCTGATAGTATGTCTGAGAATATGTTTAGATGTAAAGTCCGCCAAAACGTACGATAAGATCGGTGCCTACCCAGTTTGTATATAAGGAAAAGACATACCGAGAATCTTCATTTCGGGATGAGGAATCCAAAGACGTCCATGCAGTTCGCTTTGTAACATACAGGAGCATAATCGCCCAATTTGTCCGCCATACGGCGCGAATCTGTATCCTCAATGAGAATTATTACTTCAACAAAGTGAAACTTATCTCCACCCGACTACTAACAGATGAATTTTACGAAGTTAAGAATCTTTTACCACAAACACCAAATTAAAATGCTCACTCACTAACTCAATTATATTAACTCACTCACTCACACAATATTATAGTCACTCAAAGGAACATTTAATTAAACATTTGAAACATAATCTTTTACTACTGAACACACACATTTCCCTACAACGACGACCTCTGGGTACGAATTACATTTTCTCTTGGAATATTTACACAGTTAATGATTTCAATTTCTACAAAATTTGTGTTATTCGGTTCAATAAATAAATTTCCATTTATGCATACAAGTGTAACAGTTTTTCCTTCTGTTCAACCATCTGTTATTTTAAATTGTGGGGACTTCGGATGCGTTTGACACAAGGCCACTTTAATAAATATAACCGAGTCCCCTACACTAGTTTGACAGTAAGAGGGTGGGACCTAGATGCCAATCTAGTACAACGAGTAAATTCATGTGGCCGGGTATTCATTACTATAATTATTGACGAACGGAAGGATTGACTTAACTCTTTCAATATTTTCTAATACTTAGAGAATCACCCGATTTAAGAAAAAAAATGAAAAGAACACGTTTAACAAAGTTGAACCCCGTTAAATACTATTTTCGTTGCACATTCTTTTTTTTAAATCACGACCTACTCTAAATGTTGTATTATTATTATTATTAGTAGTAGTAGATATAATTTATTGATTAACTTGTTTTCTACGATTTATCAACGCTTTGCAAGTTATTTAAAGCCAGTAAATAATTTTAAACATGGTTTAATAGTATAAGTCATCTCAGGTTGGAGAACTGAGAACTAAGGTTCATATATTTTTAATGATATTTGCGCGTAAGTCATTGTAAAGAACTAAAATTGTAACTTGGCTCTTTGATTAACAGTCCAGAGCCACTATCCCTTATACTATTGAAACAAACGAGCTTACAGCACATGGTATTTCCAAGCGGTTAGCCACGGTTGGAATACACCTAATGTATCCTACAGGTTGACACACGTTATGTGAATGACTGTGGTAGACGTAACATTTCTGAAACAATCGTTGATCTTACTGGAATTATGTCAGAAGACTGCGTGACGAAGGTTTGTGCGTGCTGGCGTTGTTCAAACTTTTGATTACGAATTATTATACTGTTTTTCACAGACATTATAACTAAGGCCTGTTTAGCATAGTTGAAGTATAAACTGCAGATTAACAATGTGGGAGTTGAAAAAATAAATATGCCTAGCCAGGAATCTCTAACAGGTATTAGCTAGATGCCTAACAGACACGTATAGATAGATGCCTTAGCTGACATGGATCTAAGATAGTTTAAGTGAAGTTATTTTATTAAAATATTTCAATAAAAAATAACTAAATATGTAACACATGAAAAGATCACAGTGAATAAATGGTAAACATGGATCTTCGTGCGCGCACAAAAACGGTTCTTGAAAAGGACGTTTTCTTTTTAAATTGACTTAGCTGATATTTAACTACGATTATATTAGAATCTTGAATAAGTTCTCGCTGTTTTGCAAGAGATGGCTTTCTCAGAAATACGCGCGTGCAGTTTCAGATACTAATGCATCTATAAGGAGGTACCATGGGCAAGTTTGAAATTTAGTGTATGTCATTTCGTCTAAGTGTAAACAAATTTGTTTTTCATAGCGTTAGACATGTCAGATAAAGTGTATTTGCGCGTAATTTTGCCTGACTACTTTTTTTAAAAAAACATATGCAGCTGCAGCACAAAAAGTTCTTGTTAGGACTTACGGTAACTAGGCTCTATCGCAAACAACATGCAGAGATTGGTTTAGATGCTGCAAAAATAATGATTTGGATGTTGAAGATAAGGAACGCTCGGGCCCACCGAAAGTGTGAAAATGAAGAATTAGAGGCATTACCTCTTGAAGACTCATGTCAGGTGCAAGCTGAACTTGCGGAATCATTAGGAGTTGATTGCACTAATGTTTGGAAACGTTTGAAAGAATTAGGAATGATTCAAAAGCAAAGACATTGGGTGCCGTACTAGTTAAAGCCGAGAAACGTCGAACGACGTCTTTTCACGTGTGAACAGCTGCTTCTACGCCAGAAAAGGAAAGTTTTTTTGTGCATCATATCATGACCGGCGATAAAAGGTGAATCAACATCGGCGGCAAAGCCGAATAGCCATTATTCGTAGTTTCTGCTCTGCATTTGTAGGGATCAGTTAGGTATAAATTATTATGAGCTGCTCAAACATGCTAAAATATCGCTATCAACTACAATTGATGTGTTTGAGCCGAGTATGAAAGAAAAAAGGGCCGCTATACAAGCAGAGACACGACAAAGTGATTTTCCACCATGATACCGTTATGGCCACACGTTACAAACTGGTAAAAAAAGTACTTGGAAACATTTAAATGAGAAGTCCTACTCCACCCACCGGATTTACCAGAAATGACCCCGTGCAATCATTACTTGTTTTGATCGATGGCACTTAGTCTGGCCGAGCAGTTCTTTCAATCTTATGAAGATGCAAAAAATAGTTCAATTCTAAAGACGTGTCATTTTTCCATCAGGGAATTCAAATGATACCAGAAGAATGGATAAAATAATGGCTAAAGATGAACAATACTTTTATTGACATGTCTTTTTACAAATCCATGTAAATAAAACATTACTTTTCATGAAAAACCAGCGAAAACTTATTCAAGGTACTAAGAAAATTATATATTGCTTTTACAAGGATTTATTATATCAGCCAGTTAAGTGTCAGACGTGATATACGCTTGGGCGATCATGTCTCGAAAATGACATGACTGATTGAGCAGAAGATTTTCCAGCAGTAGGTTGCCATGATATTCTGCGGTTGACTGGTTGCCAACCAAAGCAATAGAACTCAATCTGGCTGTTATTTGACTCATAGCTAGAGGCAAGGGACGGATTAATACCTTTCCAAATGGTATTTTCGATTAAGTGAATACCACAAATTCAATTGGAATTCGAAATCGTTCCGAATAATGGAGTTCATATACCACAGTGGTCGTAATAATGTGTTCATTTCAAAATTCCTAGCACCTGAAGACGGCCGGAGCGCGGAACGGGCAAAACGTGGTACAAACGGCAACAAAAATGAGGACAATTCTCCGAATAATGTAAATATTGTAAATTTAACCTCTTCTTTAAAATATGGACAAACATTTTATTTTCGTTATTAATTTTCTTTCGCTACACATAAATTACTATATATATATATATATATATATATATATATATGTGTGTGTGTGTGTGTGTGTCGAAGTGTATTATCATGAGTTTTAGTATTCATTTTTATATATTAGAGAGAAAAGTAAAGAAAATATAAATGATCAATTTATTTTGTCCATCTAGTGTATTTTCGTGCGTAAGGAAACTGACACTTTTAAGTTTAGCCATTCCTCGGAGATGCTGATAAAAGAGTGAAGTCACGCACTTAGGGTAATTTGCATTTCACACAGTTTTTAGCCAAAGAAGAGAGCAAAATTGTCAACCCTTCCTCCCTCAAAAACACAAGATTGTTCCGCAGCTGTAGCACAGTAAGACTCATCAATGGTTCCATGACGACCGGCAACCAGAGAACAGCGCGAGATCTTTTTTCACAATGAATGCGTTTTCTGCACGTTTTAGTATAACTTCTTGTGAAAGCCAAAATTATTCATTTATAAATATATAGCAGAGTAAATATTTAATCGTTAAAATTCCAAACATTATATTAAGACATTGTCTGATTGCCTGAAATATATAAAAAATAAATAAAAAATAAAAAGAAACAACTCTGACCTGCAATATTGTTTTCGTTTCTCTAATAAGTAAAAAGAAATTATTTCATTTACGTTTATGTTAAGTTTCTGCAGATAATGGCAGAGCACTTAAAACTATTATTACTGTAATTCATGTATCATTGCTTTACGAAAGTACCCCGGGTATCAAAAATTGACTCCAAAAATATCCGAAAGTTTTATTAGCTGTTTCCTCACAGGTTATCTACCCTGATCGTGACTATATATATATATATATATATATATATATATATATATATATATATATATTGATTGATTGATTTATTGTTTAATACTGAGTTTTTGGTCATAATAGGGTTAGACAAGAACATACGATTTTTAAAAATCGCTTGAAGACACCACTCATGGTAGAAACCTGGTTAGCGGAATAACTCTTTTAAAATGGAATATATATGTACACTGCGTGCCAGAATTATATGCAAATCGATTTTTTTGTTATAACTCCAATAGTATGATCAAAGGTTTTTTTTGACTTGTTAATACAAATGGCAATTATATACAATATTGATTGTACTATAAAACCATATTGAAGATGTTTGCTCGGTATTATTGCTGTTCTCAAATTACATATTCCTAAAGAAAAATCAATGTTTTAACTTTCCATCACCAATTCACTACATTTGACAATTCAGCAATGATTTGCATATAAAATTGGCACTCTAAAACAGGCTGCAAGCCACTAAAATGGCTGCCGTTTGTTTACTATTGCGCAGATTAGCTTAGCATTTTAGATCTGCGCATGTGTTAATGTTGCCATATGACGTGCCAAGTTTCACTAATTTTTTAAAGACTATTGGAGTTATAACAAAAAGTTGATTTGCATATAATTCTGGCACGCAGTATATATATATATATATATATATATATATATATATATATGTATATATAAACCTATGCATACATACATACATACATATAAATATTTTCTAAACATATACTGTTAAATATAAGAGACAATGAATTATGTTTAATCATGAGCCGTTCTAAACGTCGTATTTTGGCTTTAATTCCAGTTGAAAATAAAAACAAAAATTCTCCATCATTTGGATAACGAGGTTCCATTGATATTTCTCAGGGTAAGGATCATTTAATGCTGCGGCATCATGTAACTTAAAATTAGAACGTTTAGAACGGCTCATGATTAAACATAATAGACACTCATTGTCTCTTATATTTAACAGTATATATTTAAAAAATTATTTGCTGCCTCGATACACTAAATTTAAGTTACATATATATATATATATATACATATATATATTGTCATCCGCAGACAGATCTGTTTCGCCGTATCACAGCTCATCAGTACGGTTAGACTCTGATTGCTTTATTACCCAGGATTGAAACCCGACCGAAATGGCGTCAGTCGGCGACTCTACCCCTGGGCTATGGGCGTTCGGTGGAAGTAGACAGACATTTTAGCGCATATCATTACACGCGCCCAATAGCTAGAGCGATCTAAGTCATTTCACTGAATGAGCGATGCGTACATGCCAGAGTTGCTACTGTTTATCAAAGTCTACTATATATATATATATATATATATATATATATATATGTGTGTGTGTGTGTGTGTGTGTATAGGTTTTTTATATCGTATATTATTATTATTGAAAAAATATGAAGGCACTGCTAAAGTAAAAACACGCCGAAAAAAGTTTTATAATGAAGACTACTGAAGGAGAAATGCAAAAAGTAATAATGAAAATGATAGAACAAAGAACATGCTCCCCAACAGTATATATAAAATCCAAGGAGAGAACGATTATATCAGAGAAAGAGGAAATATTCCAACGATGGGAAGAATATTTAAAGGATCTCTTCCACGACACCAGAAAGCAACCTATAGTAAACAAAGTTGCTTACAAACCGGAAATACTAAAATCCGAAGTGAAAGCCGCAATGGATAAACTGAATGGGAACAGAGAAGCTAGACCAGACGGCATAGTAATAGAGATTCGGACAGTTTTGGAACATTTCGGCATAGAGAAAATTACAGAAATATTATATGAAATCTACAAAAATAGTGTAATAGCAGATGACGTAAGTACATCACTTTTTGTAGCTTTGACTAAGAAACCATGCGCAATCAAATGCGAAATCCACCAAAAATCAGTTTGATGAGCCACATAACGAAACTCATTATCCAAATCTTGATGAATAGAGCGCGAAGCAAAATCAGGCCGAAAATAGGACAAGAACAGTGCAATTTTATCAAAGACACTGGAATAAGGAATGCAATATTTATACTTAGGCTGCTATTAGAAAGGCCAAAACATATGGTAAACGACGTTTACCTGTGGTTTGTATACCATGCCAAGTCGTTCAACAACGTACGTCACAAAAAATTGATATAAATGCTCAGCAACATCGATATATTTGACAAATACATTAAAGAAATCACGCACATCTACCGGTAGCAAACCACCTGCATACGGACAGGAAATGAATTCACCAGATATACAAAGATAGAAGGAGGCGTAAGACAAGGATGTGTCTTTTCACCGGAAATCTTCAACTTGAACAGAGATACTATTCTAAGGACCCTAGAAGTTTTACCAGGATTCGTCAGCGGCGTTCACAATCTGAACAATATAATATACGCAGATGATACAGTGCTGATAGCCGACACGAAAACAAAAGTACAATACCTCCTAAAAAATGTAAATGAATCAAGTCGAAAGAAAGGACTGCAAATAAACTACAAGAAAACCGAATATATGGTCATCAACAAACAGAGAAGGCCAAAATGCTAATTACAGATTAGGGATATTTAATCAAGCAAGTAGAAAAATATTTGGAACGTGTTCTAACAGAAGACGGAAAGTTAACACTGAGATCCGAAGTAGAATTGGCATGGCGAAGGACTCATTCCAGAAAGTGAGCAGAGTATTCAGTCAGTTAAGTGCCATACGTGAATAACAGGAGCAGAGTATTATGAGACTGGAAAATTTCATTAGAAATAAAGAAGAGAGAACTGGATTGCTATGTAATACTTGTTCTTCACTATGGCTGTGAATACTGAACAATATCATCAAACATGAAGGAAAGAGTTGAAGCAACTGAAATGTGGTTCTACAGAAGGATGCTGCCGATATCATGGATAGAGCATGTCAGCGAAGATGATGTTTTGGAAAGGATGGAAACGAAAAGAAAATTCATACTAAACATCGGAAAAAGAGAGCTGAAGTTCCTGGGATATGTGATAGAAGTAGAATTGGTAGTAAAGTTTAATACGTGGGAATAAAGCAAGCAAACTGCTCCATCGCTGCCTCGCAACTGATCAACGAAAGCGAGAGCGTCTGAAACGTGAGTGTCAGAGGAGGCATATATATATATATATATATATATATATATATGCATTACCCTACAGTGATGAATTGAGTCCTTTCGGTGACTGGCGTGTATATAGACCGCTTATATATGATGCGCTAAAATTTCCATCCTCTGATTCCATGTGCCAATGGCTCAGGGGCTAGCGACTCTGACTAACACCAAATCGGTAGAGTTTAGCTCCCGGCCAGAAGCAAGTGGATGTCCAGCCACACTGATGAGCTGTGATACAGCAAAACAAGCTTGTATGTGGATGACGAATATATATATGTATGCATATATATATATATATACAAAAATTTTTGTATTACAATAAAGCGGATGTCCATATGTAACAGTTGTTTATAAATAAAGTTTCTCTTTCTAATTCTATAAACATCGAGTGGTTTTGACGCTGGTTTTCTTCACTGTCTTTGTTTACAGTGTTAACATTTTATCGGTCGTGTTGTCGCTTGTTCCAGAACGAAAGGAATATCTTGATTAGACAATTTTGAATTACTACCTTTTTTTGTTTCTAGTATCATCGCTCCGAAAACGTTCAAGATCACTGGCGCCAACTTCTAATTTGATTTTCTTATATCAGATAGAAATGTAATATATATATAAATATATATATATATATATATATATATATATATATATATATATATATATATATAAAGAAAAACTCAAGACATCATCTAAAGCGGTTATAAACTATCATTTATTTCAACGGGTAAGTTTTTAGTACCCATTTCTTCATGACCGCACATTGTAATTTTTTGTATATTCTACTATTCCACTCACCGCCCACAAACTGTTCTCCGACAGGCAATATGGATTCCGCTTCGACAGGTCCACGGCCGACCTGCTAACAACTGTAACGGAGTACATGCTACAGGCCCTTGATGAGTCTGACGAGGCTCGCGCGGTTGCTCTGGACATCTCCAAGGCTTTCGACAGGGTTTGGCACCCTGGCCTCCTATGCAAACTACGCGGTTATGGTATTACCGGTCGCCTGCTTGACCTAATCCAATCTTTCTTAAATAACCGCAAATTGAAGGTCGTTCTGAATGGGCATGCCTCTTTGTCCTACAGCACGAATGCTGGTGTCCCACAGGGCTCTATCCTGGGCTCGACGCTCTTCCTTATATTCATCAACGACCTCCCAGATGAGATCAAGTCCCAAGTAGGCATCTACGCAGATGACACTACAATATACTCCCGCTCCAGTAAGAAACCTGTCGTGGCGGACAGACATAATCTCGCTGCTGACCTTGAACGGAATCTACACTCTGTGGTGAACTGGGGCAAGAAGTGGCTTGTCAACTTCAATTCCTCTAAGACCAAGCTGTTGTCTGTCAACCATTACAGGCAACCTCTTCTGCCTCCCATAAGCATGGACCAGGTGATTCTCCCGGAGAGTAATACAATACGCCTCCTCGGACTTACCCTGTCCTCAGACCTCAAATGGAACCACTATATTGAAACCATAGCAAAATCTACTGCTAAGAAGGTTGGGTCACTATGTCGATCCAGGATGTTTTTTCCACCTGAATCCATCCTGCATATATACAAGTCAACCATCCGTCCGTGCATGGAGTACTGCTGCCATTTATGGTCAGGTGCCCCTGCCGTTCTCAGTGTTCTTGGCAAGCTCCAAAGGAGAGTCTGTAATGTGATAGGTACTGAATCTGGCGACTCGACTGCAGCCACTTTCCCATCGTCGAAATGTGACCTCCCTCTGTCTCTTCTATAAATATTTTCATGGCTTCTGCTCGGATGAGCTTAAGTCACTGATGCCTCCTCAACAGGTGTTTACCCGTGCAACCAGACTGGCAACTGGGTCCCACCCATTCACAGTCAGGTTAGCCAAATGCAGACGACAATTCTACTCCTGCAGCTTCCTCTCTCGCACTTCCCGCCTGTGGAACTCACTCCCGTATTCTTGCTTTCCTGACGGCTACAACCTCCAGAAATTTATATGCAAAGTTAATACTCATCTACTAACCACTGGCCTCTGGCTCTCTCCCCTCCCCTGTATAACCTTCCCTTTCTTTCCTCCTATGTATCTGTCATCGCACCTTCTTTCTCAGCTTTCTATTGTTCCTTTCTAACTAGCTTGCACTCCTTACTCTTTTCTAATTAATCTTTTTACATTTATGTAACCCCCTGCTTTAACCCCGTTTCCGCCTTGCTCGGGGTGAAATGATTAAAAAAAAAATATCCATTCAGCTCTCTATGTAGGTCTATTTTGTCCATATTCATTTTTTATATTAAATAGACATATTTCGCACATATATATATATATATATATATATATATATATATATATATATATATATATGTGTGTGTGTGTGTGTGTGTGTGGTTAACAGATTTTTTATATATTTTCTATTGACTGCCTCTAGAATCTCATATCGATTAAATGAACCAAAAAGTATATTTACTGGCAATAATTTGCTAGCATGTGTTAAATTGTTGTACTTTTACTTTATGTAATAGGACTAAATTTACATTATATTACAGCTTCTAACTTACATTATTGCTTTAGCTGGGGTGAAATTATCATATATATATATATATATATATATGTATACAGCGTCATTGAAAAGTAACTTTTTATTTTAAAATACTTATAATTTTTGCAATAAATCAACGTGAAAGGAAAGCGTTTAACATGTTTTTTATTTAAAATTCGATATGGGCATCAGATATTGTTAGCAATTTCTCCAACTGCTATGAAATCGCGTCACCTGATTTTACCAGAGTTTTTTGAGTTTTGGATGACATAAGTAAACACTGGATTACTCATCCATTCTTTTCTAGCACTCCAAGCGCTGCTTTGTAGATATTCATGTTTATGTAGCTTATGTAGGATTGTATTACATACAGGTGGTTACTAAGTGTGAGTTAATATAAGAAAAGAAAATAAAGACGGCATAAGATATCGAGTGAATTGGCTTTTTAACGTTTGAAAATCAAACTTGGATTGCAAAAAAATGAAACGCAGGGGATTTTTCAACTGTGAGAAATACTAGAAAAGAAGCCCTTTGCATGATCTCATAACCTAGCCGTTTCAACAATAAAATTAGGAAACATTGCTGCTATAGTTTGATAAATTCAAACAATAAAGTCTGCCTAATTATTAAATAAAACTTGCTCAGAAGGTTTTCTGCTGCACAAGTATATATATATATATAATTTTTCGGCTTTATATCGTACCAAAGAATTTAATTTCCGCCTTACTGATTGGTTCATTTGTGATGAATATGATGCTGTTTAAATGCCCCAGCAACGTGCAAGTTCAAAACCTAAAGCTTCTAGTGTCACCAATAACATGCTCCCTTCTTCTTTTTCCTATCGCTATTTGACATTCCATGAGTTGGATAGAGGTGAATGAATATCACAGTATGAAAAATAACGATAGCGTGAATTTGTGTGAATTGGACCTCACCTTGTCACGCACAGACACATATTTCATTTCATAACATTTCTCTGTGGCACATATGTAAATGAGACATGCAGAATCCAATTATAAAACGGCAACGGACTACCTATGACTGTTATAATTTCGGGCAGCGCCTTCTGTAGCATATGCGTCACTCTTAGACCTTTTTATCTGCTGGTTGAACCGTTGACATATCTTATAACCGTTATCCTTTTGTTCCCAGGTTGTGGTCATTGGTCTTGATCTCGCATATATGTGAGAGTTAGAGACAGATATTTTCACTAATAGTTAGTTATATACATATATGTTTATAGGTATATTATAACATCAGTGAAAAACGTCTTAAATATAAACACAAAATCAGCAGAAATCATTTAGATTTACAAATTATGAATGCAACTTCTACATGAACGAAGACGTATGGTTAACAAATCAAATCTTTACGCGTAAAAAACGTTTTTCGTGCTGGGTATTTCAAGCTGGTGTATATGTATATATATATGGGGGTATGTCAGTGAAAGTCCGTATGCAAACGTTCCAATCACTCGAGCTCTCGCTAGTTCTCCCAATATATTTTTTTTGTAATTGGAATCTCTGAGATTGCCTCCTTTTTCAACAGCAGAAAGGGACCAATTACCTTTCTGTATTATCCTTTTGACTATCAAGCCATTGAGAACCCTATTTGAATTAATGCCAGATTCCTTCAGGACATCTCGCAAGAAGAATTTGTTGAATTTTAATGATTCACTTGCTAATGGTAATTTTGAAATCCTTCTCTTATCAAATTTTCGGTGTCCTATGGCGGAATCATACGCCTCTCTGTCGATAAATGTGTGGGTGATCTTTTGATGATTTCATCCACTTTCCGTTGCGAAGAAAATTCTTCCGCCTTTTGTGTGATCCAAACAATAGTTATTGTAAAGCTGCCAGTTGAAAATCACATACCTGTAGAAACAGTTCTGAGAGATTGTTCACTTGCTTAAAAACCCAAGGTCATCCATCTCATTACATGATTAAAAATGTATTTTATAAAATCATAAACCTGAAAACGGCATTCTGTACTAATTGGCATTCGCACAGAAGCTTAAATAGAAACATTTCAAAATATTCAAATAAGAATCTAAGGACAGCGAAGAGGATTCGGAAAGAGTAAAATGAGTCTAATGGTGATTAAGATCTTTGGAGTGACTTGCAAACGTAGTGCTGCCGTGAATCAAGAGGGTGGCGGCTTAAAGGCCCTATGTCTGTCAACAGGACTCTCAACCAGTCGTACACGCAGAAGAACCCAGTCGAGGCTGTAACAAAATTTCTGCCCCCGCATCATAGCTTACATCTGGCCACCTGACTACTTCTCGGAATCCAACCCCCTTCATAAGTGGAATAATGTTGAGTGAAAAAGCAAAAAAATCCTTCTATCACCAAAGATGAACTGAAGGCAAAATTTATGGCAGCTTTTACTATCTTAAACAAAAAAAACCGTCTAGAAGCGATGTATGAGATTCCAAAGTTGTCTGGAGGCGATTTTATTTAATACATTTACTCTTTACTACTCCAAACTTCTGGTAAATATACCTGTTAATTTTATATGTAGATGTTAGTTTCATTTTTGTGTCCTTTAGACAAAAATTTGCCTATCGAAACCTGTTTAAATATTACGAAAGTAATGTTAGAGATTATGATTCTCTCTGGAACTTTATATGTTTCTCCCAAATTTTAAATTGCGTCTAGAATCCTCTTCAGAATAAGTCACTTAAGTGCCATACGTGATACACACTTTGGGCGATCATGTCTCGAAAGTGATATGATTGACCGACAGAAGATTATCCCGTAGTAAGTTGCCATTGATTTCTGCGGTAGACTTGTTGCCAGCCAATGCTATAGAATCCAATCTGTCCTATTATTTAACCCACAACTGGAGGGAAGAGACGGATTAATACTTTTCACAAGGGTATTTGTGCGTAAGTGAATGCAAGGAATTCAACTGGAATTTGAACTCGGCACCCCGATTTGTTGTTCCGAGTCGATATCCACTGCACCACAACGCACATCCGCACCACAACGCACATCCGCACCACAACGCGCATCCGCACCACAACGCGCATCCGAATAAGTATCAAGTGGTAAAATGCCTGCTTTAAAATTCCTCTCTGTATCTTAGACGTCTTGTCATCGGCTTTCCAATCCGTTGATTATCGATATTCTCTGAGTTTGAATTGCTTTCTCTAAATATGTATTTAATTCTTGCTATTTCTAAAGATCAAGCACGCTTGAGGTACACCTGGTATATCTTCATCAACCCGTTTATCTCAAACTGATACAGGGGATCTTCCAAACTATTAAAACTACATCCAGACGCGAGAAGTATTCCGTTGGTCTTTCAGATAGCATTTTCTAACAAAGTTTATGTTGTGAGAAAATATTTTCCGAATCACTACCATTTGACACACTTTAAGTTTACAACCGACCGTTATCTATAATAAATTTTTCATAATTTGCGACGTTTATTCCATTCTTGTACGCCTTTATAACAATCTTATTCTCTAGTTTGAGTGGTTCGTATATTCTAATTTCATTCGTATTACTTCGTTAAGAAATACGTTCTACACTGATGGCTTCTTCGCCAATGTTGTTAATTCGTCAAACCTTCTCCCGATATAATTGGATAGTTCGAAGATTGTGGAAGCATCTCTTAAATGCTGTTGTTCTAATTCGGGGTGATAGGACCCATTAGGGTCACAGCTATAAGCAGATGGGAACCCCCAAACATCATGAAAGTATACAAAGCAACTTTAATTGCAAAAATACCAGCAATATATTTTTTATAAAAAACACAACCAACGATAAACATTAATAGTAAAATTATCAACAATATATTTTTAAAGCGGAATTACAAACAATACATTTAATAGCAAAATGAACAACAATACATTTCTCTGTAGTTGAGGCCATAAGATTGTGTTCAAAATATTTAGATTTCAGCGATAAATATCACATCAGTCAGTTAATTACCATACGGGAGACACGTTTGGACTATAATATCTCTTTCGAGATGTGGCTGGCTAGACAGATTTTCTAGGAGTACGTTGCAATTATTTCTCCGGTAAACTGGTTACCAACAGAGCCTATAGATCCCAATGTGTCCTGCTCTTCAACCTATAACTGGAGGTGGAATAGGTGGTTTAATACCTTTTTCAATGGTATTTATGCGTAAGTGAATACAACGAATTCGACTAAAATTCGAACTCGGTTCTCCGGTTTCTGTTTCCGAGTCGATATCCTTTGCACAACAACGTACACTTAAAACAGCAAACAAACTATTCCTGAAAGAAACTTTCCCGATAGCTAGAACATTAGCCTCTTCAAGTCTACGGTTAAACAATATCTTACTTCCATAGTCTCATAAAATGCACTTCTTAAAATCTTCTTCCACTTCTGTCGCAAGAACCTTACTCAGGATCTTTTTACCTTAAATGATTCTTGTGCATGGCACTGAGTAAACGATGATATAAAAAATAAGATAATTATCCTGTTCTTCGGCATATTATATTTCTGATTATTTCAATGATATTTCTTTTCGAAAATGTTCTTGCTGTTGTTCGCGAAATGTTATTCCTCTCTTTGGCTTTCATTTCAAAGACACTTATTTATCAGCGTTTGTTTTTTTTTTCGTTGTTATTATTATGAATTTATTTTAAATTAAATATTTGATTTATTAAAAATGAAACTAACCAGCAGGTTAATCATTCTTTTGTTTGGCCTTTTATGACTGTATGATCAGAGATATTGACAGCCATCCCCTAATACATTGGAGATTTAATTGGATCCATGTTTACGGAATCTGCCATAGAAACCAGGTGTGAGTAACTGTACAATCAGCTTGATTAGCCAAATAACAAAACTAATCATTAGGATTCTAATCAATATAATACTGAATAGATTGGATAGTAAAATTTTACTAGAAATAGGACAATACAAAAATAAGTTCATTCAAGAGAGTTAAACAATAAGTGTAACCTTCATGAACAGAATCCTGTAAAATAGAAGACAATTTCTTCTATATACTGTGTCCTTTGTTATACTGTAGGATGAAAAATAAAATAAAAACTAGTGCAGTCAAAGCTCGCCCACGGCAATGCAGACATCATCTCAGCGATTATCAACAGATGATTATTAAAATGAGAAAGAATTAACTGAAATGTACATGATCGAGCTCAAGAGTGAAATTCAAAAGAGGAACTCGACCGCTCTCAAAATTAAATTCACACTTAAAGGGAACAATGGAGGTAATTCAGTATTTAAAATGATCTAGGGAAGGTAATTCAGTATTTTGCATTTAAAAGGTAAAATTAATGAAAACAGGAAAAATAGCGAAATTTATACCTTACCATATCGAACCCAAAATCTAATCAGTTTGCGCCAGTCATGAGGCCAATCACCACTGATTCATAGCGTGATACATTAGTACACCTAATCCTATTTAATTACATTATATTCTGTTAAAATATTTAGTTTTACACTGAAAATTTCATGGTTTTCAGATTTAAATTGTCTGATGAATCTTAATTTTTAAATAGAAATAAATTAGTGTCTTTTCCCTTCATTCCACGCGATCAAAACGGTTTAGTTCATTATTAACGAAGTATCGGTTGGTCGTAACGGTCGTGCAAACTAAAGAAGGGTAGGACAAGTGCAATTATATTGGGATTAGTAGAAAGAAGCCCAAAATGTCAATTACTGTCGGTGATGCTGAAATCAAGCAGGTGCAGAAATTTAAATACCTGAGAAGTGTTGTGACAGAGGACATAAAACATAAAACTGACATCCGAAGGCACATTGTCATTATCAGGGAGGCGTTTCAAAAGCTAAGCAGTGTGTTGCGAGACAGGAAGATTTCATTGCAAACAAAGAAAAATGTATTGGATTGCCATGTCATATCTGTCCTCCTATATGACAGCGAATGCTGAAAAATCTCTTCAAAGATGGAGAGACAGTTGAAGTTTCTGGCACATGTAATGAGGAATGAGGGTTTAGAGAATCTAATACTCACAGAACGGATGGATTGAAAGGAAAACAGAGGGTAAGCATCACGGGACATACAAGGTAGACATGAGTAGGTTGATGGCAGAGAGGTGTTTGGAAGAAATACCAGGAGAAAAATTGTTACGAACGACATAGGTTAGGGGTAAATTGAGGTCCATGGTCGCCTACATCCTGAAAGAGACTCGGCATATAAAGAATAATTTATGTCATAAGGCCGAATGCAGAGTGAGGAGAGGTTGGTCATCCGTAACTATCTTACTTCTAGTTACTTCGATACAAGACCCATCAATTTTAACGGTGCACGCAATCAACGTAAGAATTATTCCTCGACATTCTTGTACCGTGTTTCTATAAGGGACCTCATAATACACTCATGATAAATGTATGCACACAATCTTTCGCAAATATATACATGATGATATGTGAAAGAATCTAGACAATGATATATTTATTCTGTTTAATATCAGTCAAGTGCCATACGTGAAACACGATTTGGGCGATCATGTCTCGAAAGAGACATGACTGATTGGGCAGAAGATTACCCTGCAGTAAGTTGCCATTTCTTTCTGCAGTAGACTTGTTGCCAGCCAAGACTATAGAACCCAATCTATCCTATTATTTAACCCATTACTGGCGGGAAGAGACGAATTAATACCTTTCCCAAGGGTATTTGTGCGTAAGTGAATGCAAGGAATTCAAATGGAATTTGAATTCTGTGCATTTACTTACGGGCAAATATATGTTAATATAAATCGCTCAAATTTTAAGTGATAGACGTTAAATGAGTATTTTTTTTCATTTGATAACTTGTGAATTCACTAATGAAGAAATACAATATCGCTCCGAGGTTGCAAGAATATTTTTTTTAAAATTATGTTCCGAAACTCTTTTGAAATATTCATGACATTCCAGTCTGCTAGGCAATATTAGAATAAAAAATAGGAAAACAAACAGGCGTCTAAGTGTTTTCTTTCATCCGAATACTAATAAAAAAAAGTAAAATTAATAAAAAGAACAACTTGTTTTGGGTCAGACATTTACAAGTAATAGCGTGGAAAAAACGCAGTACATATTCGAATTCTAAATTTTACACAGACAATTCTCCGCAAATTAATTCACGCCGGTAATCTAATCCAAATTGTGTGAAAAAGAAGAGGTGGAATTATAGCATCGATGTATTTTCAGTGTGTACGTTAATTGGCGAAAATTTCTATAATCGTTTTTACTGATTTAATATAGAAAGTTTTAGTTCTATCGGAGAGTTATCTGTGACAATTAATTATTCAAAAATTTCTATTTATTCTCATCCATATTTATTTATAATATTAAATTTTAAACGTGGGAAATTGCATGGAATTAATTTTTCAGTAAAAAAAAAGTGCTCTTACCACACGTTGTAACTTTCGGTGCAGCTGTGCGCATCGCTTTGCGCAGATATCCATCACACGATAGCAAAAACCTATAGCGGTTTACCTTTTCTTAGGTCAAATAGTTGCTTGAAAATAATAAATTTCTTGAAGTACTTCGATTCTGATAACCATTAATGCCACGTGAAAAGCGCAGCGATAATTTGTCATATTTATTTGGCACTATGCGACCATTATATAGGATTCGGTTGATCATAAATCGTCATTCATTTCTCAACTGAATATTCCTCTAAAACAGATTAATAATTAATACGCATGCAAAATAAACATTGCAAGTTTCAAATTCGAACGTTCATTTCATTTTTATTGCAATGGTTTCGAATTAAGACGTTTATTCTTCTGTGATGACAGTGAAAACGAGCAATATGTCCCTTCCCGATAAGAAGTGACGTAAATGTCCATACATGGGTTTTGATTAGTGCCAAGATCAGAGAATGTGATCATTAATAATGATGGATAAATTGTATCGACGACTTTTACGAATGCTTAATACAAATATACATATACAAAATATAATGAGTAGTCAGCACATACGCACGCACACGAGTGCACGCGCGCAAACACACACACACACACAGGCACATATATATGTATATGTATATTAATGCATATTTCGACAACAAACTTCTTTTAAACATAATTTTTAAAAACGACCGACAAGGAATATTTTATTGATTTTTGATTTGATTTTTCCAGTATTCTTATAATACATCTTTGCTGGAGAAAAGGAATATAAGCATGTTTTGACTGTAGCTTAATTTTTGCAGCTTCCAAAAGAAGCTTTTTTTAAAAGCTATCACGTGACGCACGCTACTGAACATTGCATGAGTGTCTGTCTATTTGTTTAACTCTGGAACACTAACCATCAATTAAAGTTACACCCCTAATAATCATGGATATAACATACCCGATTTTGAAAATAACCAAAAAATATTAAATATAAATCTTTATTTGAAATATTTTACATGCAGGAACTGCAAAATCTGTACTTTGAGTTAACATTAATAAGAACTGAAAAAAATATTATTTAGGTATGAAAATCAGGTACTGAAAATTGAATTACATTGTAATTAAAATGTCGTCATTTGACTAGTTAATAAATACGCATAGTTAGTGTTCTCGGGTTAAAAATCTTTCAAAAACTATTTCCACTGTTAAATAATGTAAGGTTGATGTTAGGAAAAATTGACGCATAGTGCCTCTCTTGTAGCGAGCTTCCTTTAATATCCCAAGTAGGCATATACGCTCACGACACTACGCTTTACTCTCACTTTGATAAAAAATCTGCCGAAAAGGGCCTCCAATTGATGGTGGACTGGGGTAAGAAATGGGTCGTGAATTTCAATGCTTCCTAAACGAAAATGCTATGTATTAACTACCACATAAAATTGCTTCTACCCACCATTAGCATGGATTAGTCTAGTCTCCCTGAATGTAAAATAATGCGCCTTCTCGGGTTAACTCTCACAACAGGCCTCAAATGGAATGACTAAATAGAATCCATAGCTAAATCCGCTGCTAAGAAGGTCGGTACTCTGTGTAGAGCTAGGAAGTTTTTCTACCATCCGTCCGAGCATTTAATACTGCTGTCATATCTGGTCGGGTGCTCCTGCTATCCACCTAGGGGTCTTTGACAAAATTCAACGAAGAATCTGTAATGTGATCGATCTCGACTTGGAAGCCCGGATACAGTCACTTTCTCACCGGCGCAATGTGGCTTCCCTGTGTCTCATCTACAAATACTTTTATCGCTTCTGCTCAGATCAACTTAGCTCACTCTTACCCCCACCCATACATGAATTTACTCGAGCCACAAGATTAGCAACTAGGTCCCACTCTTTTACTGTGAAACCAATAAATTGTAAACGCAAATTCTACTCCATCATATTTTCTCGCACTTGCCGCCTGTGGAATGCCCTTCCTTTGACTTGCTTCCCCGACAGCTACAACTGAATGATGTCCACATTACACCATCACTTGTGTCTAAGATAATCTTAAAACTTGACCCTCATAAAGCGAGCGGTGGTGACGGAATCCCAACCATAGTCTTAAAGAAATGTGCCCCTGAACTCTCCTCTATCCTTTCTAAGCTCTACAACCTCTGCCTATCTGCTTCCTGCTTTCCTGCCTGTTGGAAATCTTCCTCTATAGTTCCTATATTTAAAAACACTGGAGAACCCTCTGACCCTGCAAATTACCGCCCTATCAGCCTTCTTCCGATCTTTGGCAAAGTGTTCGAAGCCATTATCAACGCCGAGGTGGTTCAGCATCTCACAGCACATAGGCTCCTCTCGGACAAGCAATATGGTTTCCGCTTCACCAGGTCTACTGCTGATATGCTAACGACCATCACCGAGTACATATACCAGGCACTCGACAGGAATGGCGAAGCTCGAACCGTTGCATTGGATATATCTAAGGCGTTCGACAGAGTTTGGCATGCTGGCCTTCTATGTAAACTGCGGAGCTATGGTATAACTGGACATTTGTTTGAACTAATCCAGTCATTCCTCTCTAACCGCACAATGAAAGTGGTATTAAACGGACATGCCTCTCAGAACTACCATACAAACGCAGGTGTCCCCCAAGGCTCCATCTTAGGTCCTACACTCTTCCTGATATATATTAATGATCTCCCTGATTCCATAAGAACCCAAATAGGTTTGTACGCCGATGACACCACAGTTTACTCTCGCCTCCAACAAAAATCTGGTGTAGGTGTCAAAGCTAAACTCGCAGCCGAGATTGAAAAAGACCTCCAATCCATATTGGACTGGGGTAAGAAATGGCTAGTAAATTTTAATGCTTCTAAAACGAAGCTACTGTCAATTAACCATCATCGACAATCTCACCTACCTCCCATTAGCATGGACCAGGCTTGTCTCCCAGAGAGTAAAACACTACGCCTCCTTGGTCTCACACTTTCAGCGGACCTCAAATGGAATGACTATATCGAATCCATTGCTAAATCCGCTGCTATGAAAGTCGGTTCTCTGTGTAGGGCCCGGAAGTTTTTTCCGTCTAAATCTATCCTGCACATTTACAAATCTACCATCCGCCCGTGAATTGAATACTGCTGCCATATCTGGTCGGGTGCCCCTGCTGTTCTCCTTGGGCTTCTCGATAAGGTTCAGAGGAGGGTCTGTAATGTGATAGATACCGACTTGGCAGACCGCCTGCAGTCTCTCTCCCACCGGCGAGACGTGGCTTCCCTGTGTCTCTTCTATAAATACTTTCACGGCTTCTGCTCCGATGAACTTAGATCACTGGTGCCCCCTAAATACGAATTTGCACGAGATACTAGATTAGCAACTAGATCCCACCCTTTTACAGTGAAACCGATAAAATGCAGCCGTAACTTCTACTCCAACAGTTTCTTTCCTCGCACTTCCCGACTGTGGAATTCTCTTCCAAACGATTGCTTTCCCGACGGCTACAATCTCCAGGAGTTTAAATGTAAGGTCAATACACACCTCCTAACACACTAACCTGCTCCCATTCTATCAAGCACTCTTCCCATCTGCCCGACCCTCATCCTCGCTATCCTTACTCATCTGTCCCCTTTCTCCTGACATTCCCTATGTCTATCCACTCCTTCTCTTTACCTTCCCCTATGTAGCCCCATGCGCAATAATGGCAGTGGAATGCCTTGCTTGGGGTGAGATGATTAAAAAAAAAAAAAAAAAAAAAATTTAAACAATCCATATGTAAAGTCAAGTCATCTCCTATCTCACTAACTTGCATCCTTTCTCTTTCTCATGCTCCTTCCTTCGTCCACCACACTTTCATCAGTATTGTCATCCTTCTCCTACCCTCTTCCTAACACCCCCTATAACCTGTTACTTTTTCTTATTACTTACCTCCTATGTAGCCCCCTGCTCAACAGTGGCAGTAAAATTTCTTGATTGGGGCGAGACGATTATAAAAAATATATTTTAATTTGAATGATAGTTACATGTCAGTCTAAACGAACGGAAGAAGTATGGGAAACACATTAGGTCTTATTTTTTCTTATGCTTACAACGAAGACAAAATGTGTTCAAAAAAGATAAACCGAAGAATTATACAAAGTGTGTTGATGACATTTTTATTTTGATAAAATATAGGGACGAAATTGTAAATCTGAAATAAAATTTTGATTAAAAACTCTAAAATTTATCTATGACCTCATGAACAATAACAAAATCTCGTTTTTTGATATTCATATAGAGCTAAAAACTAATGAATTTATCACTTATGTGTATAACAAAAAAAAAACAGCAGTACAAACTCTTAAGTATAAAAGACAATACCCGGAAAGATAAAAATTTCAGTAATAACGAACTCCTTGAATAGAGTATATAAAAAATCCACCTCCCAATGAATATTTTTCAGCGAACTAAAACGCCTAAACAATCAATAGTCAACAATAATTTTTCAACATATTTTACTGCAATCAAATGCATATTAAAAATAAACAGCATGAATTTGCTATAGGAAAAATTATCAAATACCATATTTCTGCCATAATTCCTCAAAAACATGGAAAATTTGTAATATATTAGAGAAAATAGAAGTGTGTAAATCTTATTGTTTCGAATCAAAATAACGCAGTAAAATCTAAACTAGTGAAGATTAATATACTGTAAAAATTTCAATGTCCTGTAAAAGACTCTGTTTCTTGTAATAGATCAATTACTTATACTGGTCAGACTACTAATTCTTTGATGCGACGCCTTACATGCCACCTATTTAACAATAGAACAATAAAAAACATTTATTAACATAATTTACAAGAACCCATCAAAAAGATTTTGGTTGAAAATACAAAATCCTATTTAAATAGCAATAACAAAAGCATCTTGCTATGAGGGACACACATTGTATGAAATATTTTTCTCCTGCCATCACCCTTACGTTATAAAACAATGAAAGTTGAGTTTTGAAAGATTAAAAAAAAAGGACAGACGCTCATCCGATATCATGTGATAGCTTTCATAGAATTCTTCTTAAAAATAAAAATAAAAATTTCGTAGCAGTCAAAACATGAGGATAAAATAACAGCATCAGAAAAATAGGATCATTGATCATGCCTAGTAAAATAGCTGAAAGCGCTTGGAAAGTAAATAATTGTGGATCATTTTAACATTTCTTACCTCCAGCTAAAAGGAAATATGTAAGAAAACTAATAAAATCTTCCTGGCCGGTCGTTTTTAGCGAAACACACATACACACACACGCACATACATACACACGCACACGCACACAAACATACATAGACAAGCACACACACACACATACACACATACACACACACACATACACATATATACATGCACACACCTGCACACACAAACTTACACACACGCACACAAAAATACACACACAAATACTCATTTAGATGGAGGTTTGATTAAAAATGGTAGTTAAGGTATCATGGTTAACAATAATACTACATAAAAATATAACCATTATTAATCTTGCCTGTCATTTTATTTAAAGAGGCATAAAACGACATCGCTGCCTATATATATATATTAAAGAGTTATTTTTGACCTGACATATTTTTGTTGCTTCAAACGTTATTTTAGCAGAATCCTTTATTAAAGTAGATGTTCCTTTTATTTGAAACAGCTGTTATTACTTCTACTTCACGGTCTGTGTACTTAATTACTGTTTCCCGAGTATGCAAGACTCGGACAATACAAACATTTGACTCAAATATGGCTATACACGAAAAGAAATGTGTGAATTAAAAATCACAATATATATATATATATATATATATAATCTTTTATATTTGAAAATTGCGTTTGTCTGAAGAACGAATCATAACGTGAAACAGGCAGTCATTACGCAATGTTGATTCAATGAAAACACTGTCCATATATTTCAGCGAAGTATTTTCATAGGCTCAACACTGTATGATCACTCTCAATCAGATTTTGATGAGTTCTCTCTACAAACGCTGTCTTCATATATAAAATAATAAAATTCTTTCTCATACCCATTGCTAATGCAATGAACTGGATTCCCCACTGTTTTTTTTTTTTCACTTACTGGGTTACTCTACTTTCCAAAGGAAAATATTTCTAGAAAATCAAAAATTTGTAATTTTTTCCTCCTTCAATTCCTGTCACTGCTGTTGCTACTGTCATCACTAAGTAGTAAACCCAGCTTCAATCTTTAATCATTTTGAACATCATTCTATGACATAAAATTTATTATGAAAGTATATAAATGCGTATTCGGTTACAAAACGGCATAGATAAAGATCAATGAAGTATACTCTCAATCGTTTAAAACCTCGAGATCCTAGAATAATATGCAAATTTATCCGGATACAAAATATATTGACAGTAAAAGAGTTTTGATAATGTTATTAATGTCCACTTTTTATTACTTTTATACATTGAGAATGAGGAATTACGAAGGACTTGTTACTTATATTTTGTATATCAAACTATACATTTCGACCATATCTCAGTTTTCTAGCTAATAAAATTCTATTACAGATCATTTGCACCGGCAATCTTTCAGTCAGTAATTACATTGCTCCAAATATGATACAGACGTAAAAGGGATATATCAACTCTAAACCTGATAGATATTCAATATTAACTCTTTTCAAAGAACATTGATGTTTTAAGCACAGAAATGTGTTTAAAATGAGTAATATTTTATGTCTTCTTGCAACTTCCCGACGTAAACGACCATTGGTCTTCACAAATTCTTATAATTTCTAGCTCTATACAATGTTTGTTTTCTTCTTTCCTTTATCATTTTCTCTTTTTCATTAGATTTATATAAGAACGATAAGCATTTTATTTCATATATCAATCTGGCTTTCCCTTGAGTATATTATGTGCGAGTCAAATTCTTCAGTCTCACTTCTTCCTTAATATTTGCCCATTAATTTTAGATATCTAAGTATGAGATTCAGTTTTTAATTTGACTGAAGAAAAATCTATTTTAAAATAGTATTATCTGTGAAAAATTTCTAAACAAAGATTTACTCAGGTGCATTGGGATAGCGACAGACGATATCAAATTGTCTAGTTCTTTATTAAACAGAAAAATGTCATTGGCATCAAATATAATAGGAGTGGAATACTAAGTAATATTTTCAAACATATAGGGCATAGGCGCCTTATATGGAGGTGCGTTTAGGGTGTCGGCTCGGAAGGAGAAGTCGGAGAGACGAGTTCTAATCCTAGTCGTAATTGTTTTATTCACTTACCAACAAATAACATTGGGAAAGGTATTAATCTATCTCTTCTGCTTCTAGCTATGTGTTAAGTAGCAGAACAGGCTGGGTTTTATAGCCGAGGTTAGCAATTAATCTACAGTAGAAAGTAATGGCAACATACTTTAGGAAAATCTCTTGCCCAGTGAGCCATGTACCTTTCAGCTTGGTCAGTCATGTATCGCGCATGGCAAATAAGTGACTGATATCACAGTGGATGCTGGACTCGCCCATTACAAATTGAGAGAGTATCTGATGGAACAGAAATGTACCTATACAAAAATAATGCTGAGAATATTATGGAGTAAATATTTGAAGAACGAAGCTTTAGATCAAATGAAAACGAAAAGGATAATTATAAGTAAAAGAAATAGCTGATATATCAATAGAAATTAATGTGGAGAGAGGGCCTGGAAAATTTGACACTCACAGGACATTATGAAATAAAGAAGGAATTAAGAATAACCTACGTCTAGTGTGTTTAAATAGTTGGCAAAAGGAACAGGAATTTCCTGAGAGCTATGATCCCTGACGTCTTTAAGAGACACAACACGTAAGAGAATTTGCTCTAAAAGAACAAGTTTTAAATATTTTTTAATCGTTTCACCCCATGCAAGGCGGTAACGCCACAGATGAGCAGGGGGCTACATAAGAGTAAAAGATTACATAGGAAGAGATGAAAGAGAAAAACGAACCAGTTACAGAAGGAGTCAGAGAAAGGAACAAGAGAAGGATGGGAATACCGATGCGATGACAGCTGTAAAGGTAGAGAGAAAGGAAAAGATACACAGGATGATGTAGAAAGAACTAGAGTTAAGTGGTTAAGAAATTCGTATTGACATTGCATTTAAATTCCTGGAGGTTCTAGCCGTCAGGAAAGCAAGAATATGGAAGCGAGTTCCACGGGCGGGAAATGCGAGAGACGCTGCAGGAATAGAATTGTCGTCTGTATTTGGTTAATCTAACTGTGAATGGGTGGGACATAGTTGTCATCCTGGTTAAATATAAAGCAAACTGCGTAAACAGCCATTAAAAATGGATGATTTTTTATATCAAATGTGTATATAATATGTATAGAATAAACAGGCACTAACATACAATATTATAATATGCCTGGGACTCTCATAGAGTGTGTAACGGTGTGATTTTATCTCGAGCCCATGTATTTCATACATTATATCCCTCAAATGAAACATGGGAAGTTCGTTCATCTACTAAATCAAAGGGCTATGAGCAAATAAATAAAAAAGAACTTTTGAGCCAAGTGACAACAAAGCCGGAAATTAAGAATTTTTGTCTACGGGTTTATTTTAACTGTTACAAATCCAATTGAAATAGAGAGTTCTAGGAAGTCATGACATGAAATTGTCACTCGGTAATATATGATGCCTCCCGTATGTGTTTTCTTTCACGCCTCGTTATGTTTGAGATGTCTCCAGTCGGTAGCAAGTTAAAAACTTATGAAAGCTGATCTGTTATTTCAATATGGCAAAAGTTATATCAAGTGTCCCCTACCAAGACCGAGCATTCGAGGTTCTTAATTAGCACCTAAATTTATTGACAAGAGGATCTGAGTCCTCATTTCGCGTCGTAACTTTTGTCTTCGTCATTCATTTCCTTTTGAACGTGCATCAGACCGTTCTTTGTACCCGGTTACTAACGAGGAAAGAGAGGTGTTGGTCGTTGGCCGTTATCTGGGTAAAAAACATGGGGGTAGTATTTTTTAAATATGAAATACAAAACACATTGAGACAAATATATGCTTAAGCAAATTCTCACACGCGGTTAAACCCACAACTCTATGTCGACCTGCTGATCCTTGTTCTATGATTTACAGTTTATCTTTACTACTGAATGGGGAGCTCGATCCAGCCTGTGTGAGCCATACGTTTAAAGGTGTTTCACATATTAGATGAGCAATGTATATTAGAAAAAGCTATATGTGAACACTGCCGAAAACCGCACTTAATGCCTCGTTATAATTATCTCATAACCTATTTAATAAATCATCGTTGCGAAAAGGAGTAATTGCTCTGAAAGTATTCTTATATATTCTGAGTTGCTCTGGATATGGGAAGCAGTTCTCACTTGATAGAGAAACACTATTAAGCACTTCAGGTTGGAAACACAGCCATCGCAAATGAAGCAGCAATATATTTTAAATAACAATTCGTATGTCGTTTCATGTACTTTAAGCAAGTTAAAGAACAATAAAAATGATATTCATTTTTCTCTTTCAGGCATTGCTCTTGAAATGATTACTATAATTAAATTATTATATCTTCCTTCTTTATGTGCTGTGCCTGGTCAAGACTGTTTGATGAGAGTCAACTTTTCCATGTTCGCTTTCTGATCCTATATTCATGTGAATTTTCAAAACGTCTTCGTTGCTCATAGACTCCATTTATGATCTTCTTGGAATCTCTGTATGCTGTGTAGATCCATAGGCCTCAATTCTAATCTATATCTCTGAGAAGATTGTATAGAAGCACTGATATTACAGAGCAGTTCAGCAGTATTTTCTTTGTTTGTAATTAAATTTTCTTGATTTTTAATACTTTATTTGGTTTCGAAAGGCATGTTCCAATATACCAATGCACCTGAGGATTCCTGTGTTACGCAACATATGCACACCCGTAAAATAAAATATTATGTAAGAACGTTTTGAAATTAATAAAAACAAATATTTTTATAAACGGATCGATAAAGTTATACATTCACCGTTTACAGCTAAATTTACCTGAACCCAATGTGAGGCAATTAATCATAATCACGCGCCGATGTTGATTTAATTAAAATCTTACCAAGAATCAACTCAGAATCAGTAAAGAAAACATTAGTAAATTAATAAACAACACCTTTTTGGATACGAAGAATTTACGCACACATTTTCTCATATAATCTCAAAATTAAGCACGCATGGACACAGCGAAAGCCAACAATATACAAACAAGCCAATGTCATTAAACACGTTCTATGCGCATGCGCAGATTTCCATTCTTTTGTGTATACGTCAAGTGGTGCCCTTACTGGTTGCTGACATCTCATCTTTTAGATAGAAAACCTTCGTTTGGAACCGACCTGTGATTCTATTTTTTTTTTTTTTTGTCTTTATTTCATGTTTTATTCTGCGCAGTTAGAAGAGCTGGTTAGAGAAGGCGGTCACGGTCTGCTCTTGGCATGGACACAAATGAATCTTATTTGTCCTGGACATTGACTGGACTCATGCCAATGCCCCAGTGGCTCTTCTTTAGTAACTGGACTCTCTTTCGACATGGGCAAGAAGTCGATCGGGCGGGAAATGAGTTACCAAGATTTTCCACACATACCATCACACGCAGAAGAAAACTACAGAAGCGTATGTCAACTGGCACACTTACGCACTGCAAAAAATCACAAACCAAATAAATGTTAGACACATAGATTTAATAAATATGTCTCCAAAATATAAACATACAAAAACGTAAAAAAGGAATGATTCGTTTGCGTGTATACGCATTTTAATTAAAATACAAGGTTTTACATTGTTATATATTTAGAAACCTACAAAGTTAGCACACCAACTCAAACACACACACACACACACACACACACACACACACACACACATATATATATATATATATATATAAATATATATATAAATATTTCAGATATTGCTATATTTAGATATAAATAGATCTTGATATCGGATATAGTGAGATTATAAATAAAAGGATATCTAATTAATTGAATTTAAATCTAACAATATTTTAATCTGACTTTATATATATATATATATGTATGTGCGTGTGTGTGTGTATATAAGCTTGTGTGTTTATACGTTTATATATATATATATAAATATATATATGTGTGTAAGTATGTATATATATATGTGTGTGTATATGTGTGCATATAGATACCTGTGTATGCATATATATATATATATATATATATATATATATATATAAGTGTATGTATATATGCGTGTGGAAATATATATACGTGTGTACATATACACGCGTGAATATATATATATATATATATGTGCATTTCTGCATATATATATGTGTGTGAAAAAATATATATATATATAGTACTTCGCAGACGAGCCTAGTTTCCATGTATCACATCTCATCCGTACGGTTAGATATCCGATTGCTTTTTGCCAGGATTGAAACATATATATTGATACACAAGCATGTTTGTTTCAATAAATCTGTTTAATTTTTATTATATTTTTCAGCTTGCGGACATATGTTTACGGTATTCTTTACTCTGTACAGGTTCCGGGGGTCTCTCGAGATATATCGTATTGGTAATGTGTAAAGAATTGTATGGATAGGAGAGGAAGCAAACTGTTGAATCTCGACTTGAACAAGTCAAAAATGTAGAGATTGTGTCCATTCCGTAATGCAATGATTCGCGTGAATATTCTGCTTTAATGGCACTTACTTCTCGTTGATGGAATACGAGGAAAGTGCGGGTAGTTTGTAAGTAGCATGATGGATCCTAGTTGTGAAGGTCAAACTTGGTGAAACTAGGAGATGCAGTTTGTTCGAGCACTTTCCATGAGTAGAGAGAAAAAGGAGTGAGTAACACAACATACGGCCGTGAGAGAGTGGATTGTGGGAAATATTTTTTCTGTGACAAGTAGAAGCTTTTGAACTCTGTCAAGAGTGGAAAGAGTGGTCTGGACAAATATGGCGACAGCACTCCATTTTAGGCCGATATATATATATATATATATATATATATATATATATATATATATATATATGTGATATATATATACATATGTGATATATATATACATATGTGATATATATATATATATATATATATATATATATATATATGTGTGTGTCGGCATAAACCTGCTCAGTTGAATGACGAACTTCTTCACATTGATACTATTCTTCTGCCAAGCGCCCCTAGCTCAGAGTTAGAATTGCTGACTGACACCATTTCAGTTGGGTTTCAATCTCGGGTTAAAATGCAATCGCATGTCTAACGGTACTGATACAGCGAAACAGATCTGTCTGCAGATCACTCCTATATATATATATATATATATATATATATATATATATATATATATATATATACATGCTAATGCTCATATATATACACGCATATATATATATAATTTGTAAAGGAGTTGTTATTTCACTTAGGTTTCTAGCAAGTTGTGTTCTCACGTGACGTGCAATAATAGATTTCTACTGTTTTTTTTAAAAACGCTCAAGTAACGAGGATTTTTTGGGACAAGAAATATTCAAAAGCAAAAGAACGGCATTTTATGACATTAGTCATAATTTTTTTTCTTTCATTCAGTAATTAATTTTTGTTTGGGAATAACATAGCAGCTAACCTTTCTTCATGGCACAGTCTATATATTTTGCCACCGTTGTAAGGCTTAACTCTTTTCACTATAATCCACGTTATGTCTGAGTCTTTTCTATATTTTAATTTTAATTTCTACTCGTCGCTAGCCAATTTTGTAAAATTTTTAAAGTTTTCTAGTTTAAATGTAGACATGTGATTGAACAATCTGGTCTTAAATGTACATTTGACTGATCTCAAATATGTTTTGTTTTGAATATTGAAGGCATTTACTTTTGCTATATAAATGACTTCTCAAAGTCCTTGAAGTAGGCATTTATTTTTGTCCCTGCAGTTACATACCTTATTAATGATCTTGTTTTGTACAATAATATTTAAATTTCTGACCTTTTGTTTCTTTATGAAAGTTTCTAAATTGCTAATACAGCTATAAATCAGTTTGATTGGATTCCCATTGAAAATATTGTCTTTTTGGAAAGTGTTTTCGATCAAGTTAAAGATATTGGTCCTATTTTAGTTCTTACTTCTAAGTTAAATGCTGGGTTGAACCAGATAACGTTTTCTATCATTGTTTTTATTTGTTTGTTTGGTTGGGGATTGTATTCTCAAATGTTCTTATGGAGAAATTTACTTACTTATTTCCCATCTTTTCATCAAGTATTGTTGTTTTTTTTTGTTTTTTTTTTTTGACAAGTTCTTTTGATAGTCTGTGCTTTATTCATTTATGAATGTGCGCGGTTATGCTTCTGGGATCGTTAGACCTTGTGCTTATGTACTTTAAATATGTGTTTGTTTTCATATATAGAGAAACATTGCCAATTTGTAAATTTAATTCTACATCTATACATTGGAATACTTTTCTATTTGTTTCTACTATTATCTCAAAATCTAGTTGATTGAATAATTTGTAAAGTGCTTTCCTTAGTTTAAAATTTTCTCTTTTGTTGTCCGGTACAATCATTAGTCCGTCATCACTCTATAATCCGTGGTTGTCCATATGGGAAAATATGTGCACTGTGCCAGGAAGAAACTTTAGCTATTCTTTTATTCCCAAACAAAAACGAATTACTGAATGAAGGAACAGAAATTATGACTAAGTGTAACGATACCATAAAATACATATTAGGGTCATACAACCATAAATGAAAACGTTATAACTTCCTCTAATTTTGAAAATTGCCCGTTTAAAAATTCCCCGTTACGTGACGTTCTTAAAAAGACAGTAAATATTAGATATTGCAAATCGCCTAAAGACACCACATGGTAGAATCATACATCGCCTAATAACTTGTTTACCAAAGAAAAATATTTCAAATTCTACAATATAATTGTATTGAACACTTTTTAATAAAACCGGGTACTGGGCAAAATTTATTATGACCAAGGGTCTTGTCTGAGAATTGAGCACTTTTATCACCAGTGTATTTTAAGAATAAATGATAGAGATTTTACCAAAATCACCAAGAAAAAACAAAACAAAACAGTGTAATGTAGCGATAAACGGTACAGATTTTACTGAACGCACAGAAAAAAAACAAAGCCGAAAAAAGCAACAACTGAAAAAATATACCTATACCAAACTGAAAACAATATATGCTGCGTTTATTACAAAACATTAATCAGTTTCTTACCAGGATCAGACAGAAGGCATTATTATTCCTAAATATAAACAGGAGGAAACAAAAAAAAAGAAAAAGACGTGAGTAATAACAATTTCAATTTTAAAACGAGTTATCCCCCTTCAATCAAAGAATTAAATTTGAAAAAGATATGATTTCCATATAGGACCAAATAAAATTTTAAAAATCAACAACAACTTTCAAAAATTATTGAACAATGAAGTAAAAAAAAAAAGAAATCACAAAATATCGTTATTAAAGGCGACAAATCTAACAACATTTCTGAAATATACACAAAGAAATACGAAAAAAAAAAAAGAATATAGAAATCACAAAATCTTATAAAAATGTCCCGTAATCTTATATTGAAAATATTTACGATGAATCTGAAATTATTACAGATAAATAAAATATAAGCCAACAAATACAAATTTTAATTGGCAGACAATTTTTCTTAAAAATCAAGACCAAAAAAAGATTTTCCTCAAACCACGTCATACCGACTTATAAATCCAACAAAAACAGAAGTGGGCAAATAAGCCAGTAAATATTAAAAAAATATTTATTACTTACTAAGTAAAGCCACTCAAGCTAATCAGTGTAAGAACAAAAGTGATTTCATTTCCTGATTAAAAAAAATGCAAAAATAAATATACGTTCATTAAATATGACATAAAAAGTATTTGCTTATATTTCTAAGATGAGATAATATTTACTATTGTCCTTATCTTTATTTCTATTTGTACGAAATTTCGGCCATTGTACGTTACGGCCTTCTTCAGGTGCTAGAAATTTCAAACCTAACCCTTTGTTACATTCACTGGGGTATATACCATATTCTTTCATTGCGTAAAGCCTCGATTGGAAATTATGAGTTATCTCCCTCTAACCTTGTGAGTCACTTGTTCATCACTGCTGTAGCCTATTATTGAATTCACAAATCTAAGAGTCAAATCAGGAACTAACCAACGTCAATATCCACTAGGCCATGTGTCCTTAAGAACAATAACAACTGAATTTTGGGGACTTATAAATCTAATGTCCAGTAAATGTTTTTTTACCTGAGTTCACAATTCAATTTTTGATGATAATGATTTTCTCTAGTGTTTTTTGCAATTTTTATCACTAATGGTTTTCTTTGTCACTCTGTATTATTGGTTCCCATATTGTGTTCATCTCTATGCTTAGTCGGCTAAGGAAATTTTTGAAGCCTAACATATGTGCTGAATCCTTAAGTTCACGTAGTCTCCAGTGGTTTTCTCTATCTATTATTTCAACTTTATCCCAAAGAGGCAGTGATCCCTTTTCTCCCTCTATATGTGGTCAGCAACGCCTTATTTTCATATCTCTACTCGTGTTACGGTTTTGCTATTTTCTTGTAGCCTTACCTTAAGGGGGTGGCCTGTTTCTTCTTTATATTTATTTTCAAAAATTATTCATATCCTTCTCTGTTGGGGGTCTTACTCGGGAGGGGTACTTGCGAAACACTTCTGAAGATCGTCCTGGTGTTATATGAAGCACAGATTCTTTGTATCGTCTCCGATAACCCCTTCAGATAGTGTAGACAAACTGAGGCTGTTTTCTGAGAGTTGTTTTCTTCCACCATTTGTTGTGGAAAAAATATAAAGGAGAAAGAAGCCGCCCCCTTAATGTAAGGCTACAAGATTCTCGCAAGATGAGGACAATAGTCCGAATAATTTAAATAATGTAGAAAACTTTTACCCATCAATTTCTAAAAAAGGTTTGATGGAAGCCTTTCATTTTGTTAAAAGGAACATAAACATACAATCTAGACATATTGATATATATATTTTTTTAATCATTTCACCCCGAGCAAGGCGGAAACGCCACTGATGTGCAGGGGGTTACATAAATGTAAAAAGATTAATTAGAAAAGAGTGAAGAGTACAAACTAGTTAGAAAGGAACCATAGAAAGCTGAGAAAGCAGGTGCGATGACAGATACATAGGTGGAGAGAAAGGGAAGTTATACAGGGGAGGGGAGAGAGCTAGAGTCCAGTGGTTAGTAGATGAGTATTGACTTTGCATTTAAATTTCTTGAGGTTGAAGCCGTCAGGAAAGCAAGAATACGGGAACGAGTTACACAGGAGGGAAGCGCGAGAGAGGAAGCTGCAGAATCCTACATTGCCATATATCAATACTTATCCACACTGATAAAGCATGGATTAAAAAATCAAACAACGGCACCATGGATGTACTGCAAGGATCGTATGACGGATCCAAAATTTCAGAATTGTTGTGTATATACTTTTTAAATAAAATCAACTATATAATCCACATAGACAACCACAGATTATATACAGATGACGGATTAATGATAGAACCGGACAACAAAAGAGAACATGATAAAATAAGAAATGAACTTTTCAAATTATTCAAAAAAATAGATTTTAAGATAATAGTAGAAAGAAATAGAAAAGTAGTCCAATATTTAGATCTGGAATTAAATTTACAAACTGACAATGATTCTCCATACAAGAAAACAAACTAAAATTTAAATTAAATAAAAACAAGATCTGACCATCACAAAAGCGTACTAAAGCACATTCACAAAAGAATAGAACTCAGGCTATCAAAATATTCGTCAAACAAAACAATATTTGATGAAAAGTAACGAAACTATGTAGATGCACTAAGAAAATCTGGACATAAGAACATTTTAGAATACAATCCCCAACCAAACAGACAAATAAAAAACGACGATAGAAAACGAAACGTTATCTGGTTCAACCGACCATTTGACTTGGAAGTAAAAACCAAAATAGGACAAGTATTTTTTAAACAGATCGATAAACAATTTCAGTATAACTCAGACAAAATTTTCAATAGGGATACAATCAAACGGAGTTATAGCGGTGCTAGAAATCTAGAAACCTCCATAAAAAATCACCAGAAATGTAAATAGCATTGTACAAAACATGATCATAATAAAGAATGAAACTGCAGGGACAAAAAAGCAAAAGTACATGACTTAAATGGTCAAAACAAACATATTTGCTATCAACCAAAGACACATTTAACACCAGATGATTCAATCACAGGTCTATATTTAAACTAGAAAATTTTAAAATTTGTACAAAAGTGGCTAGCCGCGTATGGAAATTGATATTAAAATATAGAAAAGACCCAGACATAATGTAGAGTATAGTGAAATAAACCATGCCTTACAAAGGTGGCAAAATATGGAGACTGTGCCATGAAGAAAAGTTAGCTATTATGTTATTCCTAAACAAAAATCAATTACTGAATGAAAAAAAAAAACGAAATTATGTCTAAGTGTAACCATACCATAAAATACCTATTAGGTTTATACAACCATGAATGAAAACGTTATAATTTCTTCTAATTTTAGAAATTGCGCGTTCAAAAATTCCCTGTTTAAAGAGCGTTCAAAGTATACCCGTTACGTGAGTGTCCTTAAAAGAAATAGCTAAAATCAGATATTGCAAATCACCTGAAGACACCACATAGATAACTCGTTTTTAAATGGAGAATATTCAATAGTTCTACAATATAATTTTATTGAACACTTTTAATACAACTCTGTAATGGTCTAATTTTATTATGACTAAAACATAAATAATTAAATAATCTATATATATATATATATATATATATATATATATATATAGTCTTCCGCAGACAGATCTGTTTCGCTGTATTCAAGCTTATCAGTACGGTTAGACATCCGATTGCTTTTACCCAGCATTAAAACCCGACCGAATAGGCATCAGTCGGCGATTATACCTCTACGTTATGGCGCTTGCTAGACAATCTTTTTAGCGTGAGATACACTATGTATACATACGCTAGCAGTTAGAGTGTTCTAATTTATTACTGAATAAACGATGCGTAGATGTTAGAATAGCTACTGTTTTTCTACCATCCTTCCAGAGTACTCAATAAGCAGGTTTGCATGTTCACTCCCGCCCGAAATTGGAGGACTACATAGATGTTTTCCTCTAAACTTAAAAACTGAAGCATATTTCATATCTTTAAAGAAAGAAATTTATTTTTTCTATATTTGCATGCAATTTTGTGATAATTCAAATAAAAATGAATGTAGAATAAATATAATTTCAGTTTAAGCAAATTTTTCATTCATCAAAGAATCCATCATTTATTAATCTTTTCAACTTGTTTTCCAGTTTTAATAGAGCTTCCTAAACTGATGCACATCCTTCGCACTCAACAGGAAGATGACTTCTCTTTATTGTCATAACAGATGTTTGATGTTGACGTGTTGAATTTAATTCAGCAGCTAGTTGGAGAGCTGTTTATCACTGTTTATTTTGCTAGACACGATCAAGTGTCTATCCTCCGCAGTAGATTTTATTCTGTATTTTTTAGATCCTTTCCTGTTAACATTTGCTTCATTTTCCGCATGCCCTTGCAGACAATAATCCGCTTCATTTTTTTATATCTGTAATTTTCGAGCCTTCTTATGTTCGGAAAACTTGTCTATAGAAAGAAATTCTATTTGGTCTCGTTTTCAATACTAATATGCTTAATTCATTTCAATTTAATGGTTTCTGATAGTTAATTTCAATCTCGATTGAATTGAAGCAGACTGTGAAGTTAAAATATTTGTAGATATCTGCTCTACAGTTCAGAAAAGGTGTTAGTTTGTAAGCGCATTTCCAATATTTATGCAAATCATTTTATAATGCTTTTAGAAAATTTATCTGAATTTTATATAGTCGTATATATATATATATATATATATATAGATAGATAGATAGATAGATAGATAGATAGATAGATAGATAGATAGATAGATCTGTTTCGCTGTATCATAACTCATCAGTACGGCTAGACATCCGATTGCCTTTTAACTCAGGATTGAAACCCGACCGAATTAGCGTCAGTCGGCGATTCTACCTAGGAGAGAGAGGGAGAGAGAGAGGCGGTGGAAGAGATAGATATATGCAGGTATGTGTGTGTAAATGAAAATGGGATTTTATACAAAGTTCGACTATCATATTCTAAGTTACTGTCTAGTCATTAGCAAACCAAATGAAAATGTATATAATATCGAACAATCCGAACTCTCAGACTTCTCTGTTATTAAAAATGTCGAGAAAGTGGGATAAAACCGATGAGTATCTAAATTATATTTCTGAATGAGCGTTTTTGTTTCTCTCTTTATTCCTATATGTTATATATGTTTATTAATTTTTAAAATTTTGAATATGTGGAATGGAAAGCACGTAAGTTCGAATGCTACACTGCTGGACCAAGGAAAATTAATTGAACCAAGCCGAAAATAGCAAATGATGACGGTTTTATATCTCATAAATTGGTAGGACAATGACAGATATGCAGTATCCGTGACTACTTAGTTTCGCATGAGAAGGCAAATGTCCAACTGCGCTAATTTATAGCAAATTCCCGACAAAAACAGAAGAAATGAACAATGACACAAAACATAAACATCAGTAGTGATGGTTCTAATCAATGGAACTTTATAATCATTAACTATATAAGCTTTTATCTTATAGATGCCATTTTACCCACTGTTCTTGTCGGCATTTTATCTTACAAGAAAGTTCATCAGCGAATTGACCAATTTTTTTTATCTTTCTTACGTACCTAGCCACAGTCCTAAAACTGGAAAGTGTGATGCGGGGAATGTGTTTAGTTCTTGATGATTCAAACATGTGATAAGTTTTCCTACGTTCAATACTACCAGTAGCACTCGTAGAGATACATGATAGAAAATATTATACCGAATCATAAAGCTGTGTGCTCTATTGCAAACTACCGATCAGTCTTTTAAACTATTTGCATTTTCCGAATTATTTTTATCATTTTTTTTCTATTTTCCCCGACGTTTCGATCGTTTTACGCTCCGGCCTTCTTCAGGTAATATACGTTGTAATTTTGAAACAAACATTTTATTTTTATCCACTGTGGTAGATTGTTCTTCTTCCACGTGCTATGCCTATCTCAGTTTAAGATATTCCAACGTATATAACCTGAATAAGTCAGGAGCGTGCAACGACCGTAATGTCGTAAATATGACAATAAAGATGAAGACAGCTAAATTAAAAAAATTTAGACATATGCTACCGATCAATGTTGAGCCAATTTTGAGCAAATAGTAGCATCCAAGTATCCGCTATCCAGAATCAACATATTTAGCCCACCTATGACGTCCAAAAAGTATTTGTAACTGCATATCTTAATATATCGATAGCTAATGCACATATTAACTAACTTTTTTCTCTGTTTTTGAGGAAAGAACTTCGGAAATAAAACGAGTGTTTGATGGATAAGAAAACACTCCAGATAACTCTGTCTCTGTCCCGTACGTTAACAAAAAAGACCGTGCCTTCGAAACACGGCCTGTGATATTATGGTTAGCCAGGGGTGGTAAAATGAAAGATTTTAATGTTACTAAATAACAGGTCTTTTATCGTCTCGAGAAAAAATAAATAGCTAAAGTAGTTGTAAGAATCAGCAATCGGAAGCTAAAGACAGTGTTTCTGTTTTATTTTTCTCTAACTTGCTTACTCACGAAAAAAATAAAAATAAAAATTCGTTTAAAATACGGTTTTAGAATTTCCTATTCTAAAAGAGGTTTTACCGATTGATAAAAAAGCCGCAGTCATCACTACCTCCTCCACATTCATAATCAGTATTTGTTCTATCATCAATTTCTCTCAATGTCACCCCTAGACCATTTCCCATGCTTCCACTATCAAAATAAATGCAGTGATTATTTTTTACACTGATGTTCATCATATAGAAGACCCAAGAGACCCTCAAGGTAGTATGTTACACAATAAGAGGCACAAACTTTGACGATTCGTGTAGAAGAAAACTTTTGACTATAGACTAGAACAGGTTAAGACTGTAGTGATATAGGAAGTATTCTCTTGGGAGCCGCTTTCACAAAGCATTTGCTGCTATACAAGAGGACAGATATCACATATCATTTCAGTACTGTTTTTTCAAACAAAATTTTCTTGTTTCTTAATACATTACTTAGATTTTGGAACGCGTCTTTGGAAATCCAAATACGCCGTCGGATCCCAGTGTCACACTTTCAAATTTTTGTTTTTGTTGCTTTAAGTATTTCCTTAAAGAATTCTGGTTTCTTTATATTTTTCAATTCATTGAAGGAAATGTTTTAAGGATTCTTCCTAAATGCAAGAACCCATTTGTCTGAAGGGAAACGCTGCCTTGTAAATATTGCTTACAATAACTGATTTTAACCATCAGCAGTTAGAGGATGTCCACAGAGTTTTTTTAATAATATACAGTTTTGCCTTTATAACTCTGTAAAATTAAAGTTCCAAAAAGATAGCGTCAACATCTACAAAAATAAATTCCATGGTGCAGACAAGTGACATGTTCCTAATGCAGGTTAAAAGGAAGTTGACATCTTGACCGTTATAGAGGAAACAGAAGAAAGGAGATAATTAAGGAAAGCTAAAAAGGAGGAAAAAAGAGAAAAAGTTAGTATATATTCTTTGGAGTCAAAGTCCGAAATGAATCTTCACTCTGATTAATTAAAAAAAAACACACATGTAAATTTTATAGCTTCATACATACATAAACAGCAACTGGTTTAGAATCACGAGTTTTCCGAAATTTACGTTTTTAAAAAAAATATAGCGTAAGTTATGGAGTATAATACAACTGAATATTTTTATTTGAAATTAATTTATTTTGCAATTCGGAAATTTATCTTGTTTTCAGGCAATATCCGATAACTATAGTTCATGAGCTTGATTTAGCGATGTTGGTTCTTTCTATAATTTTCATGATCGTAAATTATTTTCCTTTTTTTTTAATAAAAACTGATGCATTTAATGTGTTTTTAAGGATCTTTTACACAACAACACACTTTTTAAGTTAAAGAAAAATTAAGTCTCAACGCCAGCTTTCCTTCTAGTGGATGTGTAGCAATATCAGTATAAATATTACTTTAGTCTGATGAAGTCCTAAAGGATGAAACCCAATACATGTAAAGTTTTTTCTACATATCCAGAAAATCAATCTAATCTATTCGGTTCGCTCGTTTGAATAGCCGATCTCGAGGGTCGAATCGCTAAACTCCTTCCTTAAATTTATTGATTGGGTGCTGACAAATATTTGTATGAAAGTCATTATATTGTAAGTTTGGCAGTTAATAAATACTACCGACTTCAAATACATCACTGGATTGATCAGTCATAACAAAAACAGTATAAAAGATAAAGAAACTGAATACTGAATAGACTACTTTAAGAGTTGTTTAGTACAATACCGGAAGTTAATAAAATACCAAATCAGTGAGTCAGTTAAGTGTCATAAGTGATGCACGCTTGATCGATTATGGCTTTTTCGAGATATGACAGACTGGTCCGAAGATATTTCCGCAGTATGAAGCCATTACTTTCTGCGGTAGATCGGCTACCAACCAAGGTAGATTAGAACCCAATCTGACCCGCTATTTATCCCATAACTGGAGAGAGAAGAGACGGGTTAATACTTTTCCCAAATTCAAACTCGGCTCCCGATTTCACGTTCCTGATATCCACTTCACAACTAATCAGTTAACTTCTCTACGTGATACACGCTTCAGCGATCATGTCTTGAAAGAGACATGACTTACTGTGCAGAAGGTTTTCCCTCATTAGCTTGTTATTACTTTCTGCGGTAGACTGGTTACCAACCTATGATATAGAAACCAATCTGTTCTGCCATTTATAATATAATGGGCGGAAGAAATGGATTTCAACACAACTCAAAAAAATTAACATAAAATTTCGAGTCATAAAATTAGATAACCTTAAGCCTTCATGCCTTACATAACGCCAAATTCTTTTAGAATTATCTGAACTCTCAGTTCTATACAACCGCCTTCTCAGATAATTGTTTTAAAAATGGTTTCTATGGAAGGAAACTTGTCGTTTTTAGCAAGTATCACATTTCTTCCAACCTTGTGAACTGGTTTTACACGATGAAAAAAAAAGACTATTTCAAATAAACTGACTTTTAATAACAGCAACATTAAAAAAAAGGTATCCCATCTAACTGGAAATAATGACGTAATCATTAGGCTGACATTTCACATGACCTTAGTGAAATGGTTAGGAAGTAAGTCCCCATCACTACTAAAACCAGATGACATGAGAAAACTATTCAGCTGAAAAATTGTTGTAAGGCAGTTGATTTTTAGCTGATGAACTGAGTATGACGATAAACTACATTTCTAAAGAATGCCTCTGATCGCAATATTGGATCATTTTAGTAGCCTGAAACAGCCTCTTAATTATTATTGTTCCAAGGTAAAACCTGACACGGCGTGGTTGCACTTGTTAAGATTCCAGCTATGAGCAAATATTTAATCCACAAACTCAGAAGAATAAAAATACATTTTATAGTTAAAATACCAACAATATATTTTCATAGAAAAAATTTACCAGCAAGACATTTTTCTAAAAACAAAATAAATTACCACCAAGACTTTTAAAAAACAAAAATAAAATACCAGCAAGACATTTTTCTAAAAAAACAAAATTACCACCCAGACATTTTTTAAATGACTATTAATATATTTTCTGTTAATAAAATTTCGAAAACTCGAAAAAAAATTAAATTCCAGCATTAAATGACCCACTGGGAGTTGATATGCCTTAAAGAAAGAAACAAACAAACATGTATATGCACAAAAACTGAGTATAATCTATGACGTAATAATAACACAAGATCTTATACTGTCCGCTTGCTACATGTCGAGTTTCTGTTACTGTTCCAGTAGGAATTTTAATATATAGAGACATGGCTAGTCCGTTGACTTTCAGGAATAGACTGAATGGCGACTGGAAATAGACCAGAGACACCTGGAAAGACAGGGGACGTTGGGAAAGACCAAATGAACTCATCGGGCCAGCAACCCAGAGTTGTACAGAATACGCTACAAATACAAATATAGGAAAATGCCCTCACGATCCACCAAAAGGGAGGGGGGATAATGGATTAAAAAGAAAATATAGGCAAACGACACAAACATACCGACACATTACGATTAACGAACAACATACGGAATCCCATGCGTCTGTGGATGGAAATTCAACTCCCAAAAAGGAATGAAGATTCATCGAACCAGAATGGGATGTGCTTCTCATCCAGTCATTCATGTGCAGCGCTCTGATATCACAGATAAGACGTTGGAAAACCAAGGCCAGAACGCAACCCACAGTGCCAAGGATATTCAAGCAAATGGGCCAGTGAGTGAGTTGGAACTTACCAGAATTAAATTTCCACCGACAAGCAGTTCGGAAGAATGGTGCATGCTTGACCATATAATAAGCAATGCACTACATAAAGAACCCGATAGAAAGAAGTATGATCAACGGTTGGAAGAATGCGCTCCTGTTATATACCGAATTTGTATTGCATTGTATGGTGAGAAAGGGAAATTAACTAAACCGCCAGTCAAGAAAAATAAACGACAACGGGAGATGGCAGTTCTAAGAAATAAGAAGAGATATTTAAATCGACAGCTCCGCGTTTCAAATCCTAACGAAAAGGAGGGTTTATTAAAGATCTGGAAAGATCTTAAAAATAAACACTGCGCTCTTAGCAAGACAGAACGCGTCAGAAAGAAACGACTGAGACGAAGGAGAGAGCGCGAACGGTTCATTCAAGGATCATATAAATATACCAGAAATCTTTTTGACCAGCCAAAATATGGAGTACTAAAAACTGAACAAGATGTTTTAGAAACTCATTTAAAACAGGCATATTCGGACCACAACTGGAACATTCACTGGAACAAAATAGTAGACTGATATGACCAGAAACCCCTCATAAGAAGTTTAACATGAACATAATAACGCACGAAGAGGTAAAGGGTGTTGTCAACAAAGCCAGAAATAAATCTGCATCGGACCTGAATGGAATACCCTTCTTAGTTTACAAACGATGTCCTAAAATGCTTAAATGGCTATATATAAACTTGAGGTTGACATGGAAAGACCGTCATGTCAGTAAGCAGTGGATGAAAGCAGATGGTCTGTACATACCCAAGGAACAAAACTCAGGAGCCATAAACCAATTTCGGCCAATCTCACTTCTTAATGTAGAAGGAAAAATACTTTTCGCAGTAATGGCTTCAAAAATAACCAAATACTTACTATCAAACAAATATAGTGACATTACCGATTAATAGCAGGTTGTCTGGAGCATGGGTTCATGATATGGGAGGCTATCCAAAGAGCCAAAAATAACAAGACTGACTTGGATGTTATATGATTCGATTTGACTAATGCATATGAATCTGTGCCTCATCAAATGATTTAATTATCCCTTCAGATGCACCCCATCCCAGAAGGAATGGGCAAGATGCTTGCAACGTATTTTGATGGGTTTCATATGCGGTTTACCACAAATGATTACACCACAAAGTGGATGAGACTGGAGGTGGGAATTGCAATGGAATGTACAATGTCGCCTATAATTTCCGTTTTAGCGATGCAGGTAATTCTCAAAGTAGCAGAAATTAATGCATAACCTATTACATCACGGGCAGAATGCGAAATGCCACCACTGAAGGTTTTCATGGACGATACCACGACCATCCCTTCAAAAGAAGGCTAGACACGCAAATTACTCGATATAATAGATGAACTTATGATTTGGTCTAGCATGACCTTCAATCCCCAAAAATCTAGAAGCCTCTCCACCAGGAAGGTAAAAGTACATCATGATATCTGCTTCGCAGTGGGTGGTCAGATAATCCCTACTATCTCAGAAGCGATGAGAAGCTTGGGTAGATGGTACGACAACACCATGAACGACTTCAAACAGGTTAAAGTGATAATCAAAACAGTTGATGAGAATCTAAATGTGACCGGACGCTGTCCACTGCAAGGTAAATACAAGGTATGGTGTCTTCAACACATGCTCATCCCAATTTTATTATGGCTCCTGCTCATATATAAAGTAACCATGAGCACAGTTGAGGCAATAGAAGCCAAAATCAGTAGATATTCGAGGAAATGGCTTGGTTTGCCTCCAGGATTATCATGTGTAGCCCTATATAGCAAACAAGCCAAAACTAAAACTACCGCTTAAGTCTATTGCAGAGGGATTCAAGGCTGGAAAAGTCAGGTTCCAAATGATGCTGGACAATTTCAAGGACACAGTGGTAAAGACAGTTCAACCCTATCTTAAAACAGGGAGGAAGTGGAAAGTCCGAGACGCTATAAATGAGGCTAAAGAAAATCTATTTCTCAAAGAAGTTATCGGACTCACACAAAGAGGAAGATCTGGCCTGGGAATGACTAGCATTCAAAAATGGTCTACGGCTTCAGATCGCCGAGATATGGTCATTAAAGGAAATAAGAAGCAAGGAGAAAAGAAAAAGGCTTGTAAAAGTAGTCCAACAGTCACAGCAGGGACAATGGATGAACTGGGAAGAAGCTATGCAAATATCCATTACGTGGAATGACATTTGGCATATGGCGCCACAGAGGTTGAGTTTCATAATACGCTCAACTTACGGCGTGCTTCCATCAATGACTAATCTCGCCAAATGGAAGAAAGTTGACTATTCAACCTGTCCTTTGTTCTTAGTTCCTGCAGAGTGGCCCTTGATAGTGGCCGATATACGTGGCGGCACAACAGATTACTAGGGGAACTGACCACAACAATAAAAAATCACATTAAGCCGGAAACAGCTAACATAAGCCACATGTTTATTGCCGAGGGAGGAAAAATGTGGGTCGGGTATAAGTGTATAAATGTCCCATTACTAGTAAGTAGACAAAATATTCTTGGAATCGATGACGATTGGACAGTCGCCGCAGATCTTCCTGGCCTGCACAATAATTACCTCAAAAGTTTAAGAGAAAAGGGGCAACGACCAGACAATGTTCTGTCGTCAAGTTCAAGGAAAAAAATCATTTTGATTGAATTGGCAGTACCTTTTGAGAGCTGGGTAGAAAAACAACATCAATACAAGATAGAGAAATATGAAGATCTAAAAAGAGAAATAACCTGCGTAGTTTATATTGTAATTCTTCGAGCTGTTGAGAAGGGGTTTCTTTGCAGGCTCTCTATATCAAATTTTGAGCCAACTTGGAATTAAAGGCCGAAAAAGAGCCGCAGCTTGTAAACGCGTCATAGAGATAACCGAACAATGCGCAATGTGGCTCTGGGCAAAAAGGAATACCGCATGGTTATTGTCTACAGCAATTGTCTACAGTGTAGTTATTTCCGTGAAAATAATTATTTCTTTATCACTTATTTTATCTTATTTATTTATTTATTTTATTATGTATCTTTTTTCGATATGAGCGTGGCTTAACTCAACGAACATGTTAGTCGTTAAACCCTTAAACGACACGGGAAAACGCTAAAGCGTTTAACAAAAGACTCAAAACAGGAAACGCTAAATTATTTTTAGTGTATTGAACAGTCTTTTAAATGCAATTCAGATAATGGGGCCTCACATCAGTGAGGGGAGCCGATACGCGAAAATGCCGTCGAGAGGAAGACACAGAACGGTGCGTATTCTCTCCTGATGACCCGACATTATCTTGAAAACAGCTGAAAATCTACAAATCTTCAAAAACAGCTGAAAATCTACAAAACAAGTTAAGCTGTTTCTTTCAAACACATCTTATGTTGTCCGCTTGCTTCATGTCGAGTTTCTGTTACTGTCCCGGTAGTAATTTTAATCTAAATTCAAAGTTCACAGTAAAATTAAATTTCATCATTAAATGACCCATAAACAATTGATACGAAACAAAAAATTAACTTATTAATGAGCTGTTATTGAAGTATTCTTCCTTGTTTATCTACCTGATTGCTTAATTGTGCTTGTTTATTTTTTTCTTTGGTGGGGAATAATACTTTTGTGCAAACTATCTTATTTAGAGCGCAATGGTGATATCAATCTATTTTGACATTTTGATATATACTCCTTCTGAGGACATTTATCCTAGGCAACAATGATGACGACGATTAATTAACCTTCACAGAGTATATTTAGAAACATACTGCAATTATAATCACACAGAAATGAGTGCGTTTTTCTCTCAACTGATATCATCGATAGACATCAAATAAACAAAAATTTCATATTTTTATTCGATTTTATTTTATATTCTTTCTAGATAGAGGTGAATTTGTTGTATTGTGGAGTGAGTGGTTTGATTAGTTCGGAACACGCACGCATATGAGACGGACCAGTAGATGGCTGATCCCTTTTCTTCAATTGCTCTCTACACCTGCTAAAACCCCAACTGAATATTACTACTACAAATATAACAGACTGTCTGTTTGACGTCACTTTCGCTCTACTGACAGCTGTGAATTCCGGTGCATTTTATCGCAAATGCAAAACCTTCTGACTCTCGCCATTCAAAACAAACTCTAGATCCACACGTGCATTTTTGCACTTATTTGACATTTTAAAACAATACCCATTTTGTTATTTTAGTTTGTTATTTATTTTCAAATCTTACCACGATATTCTCGTCGACTAGTGCAATAGACATTTCACGGCAAAATTCCACACCGATACAAATATTATAGTACTGAATCTATAACAATTTCTTCAGATACAAAAATCATTTCGGCATCTGAAACCCGTGAGATAAAAAACAGGCCTTTTCCATCAGCTTCTCATCCTTCTCCTCCTACAAAGCTCACGCTGCAGTTCAACAATATATCTGCTTAATACAAACGATCTGCATTCTCAGATCATTAGGAAATATATATGCAGATTATGGCACGGCTTATGGTACCCATGCAAATAACTAGATGACCAGAACATGGCAGAATATCTTTACTCTGACAGTCTTTGTATACCCGCCTCATCTCTAAAATACTCAATTCCATATAACACATATGAGGTCTGAATGAAATATCTCGTTTAGTAAGCTCTAGCAGGTGTAGCTCTGGATCCTTTATTTGCGGAATCCTTGTATAAGAAAAAAGTTATATCTCTAAATAGAGAAAACTGAGTTAGAACTATCTGCCTTATTTGAGACATGTGAACAGAAAATAACCTCTATAAGCATCAACTTAACCTCGGATTAGAAACTTAAATAATAACTAAGGAAGCGAAAAGACGATATTAAACAAACTGTAGCTTCTATTGACAACAGCACTTTTTTTTAAGTTGAAGGAAAAACGTTGTGACACAAAATAATTTATAAATATTTGAATAACTATTTAATGATTTAATTTGCTATGTTTTAATTTTCATCAAAATCGGCATGAATTCTCCGATCAAACCAATATATATTTAAAGAAGTTCCTGACATAATATGAATGTTATTCACATGCAGGTAGCAAACATAACAATGCACGGAGAATTTTTTTTCTAAAATGTAACCCCTTCCCATACTGAAAGACTGTACTTTTTAAACCCATTCATCGAAATGTGTACAAAACGATATGGAGAAAGGTATCTTTAAAAATAGTTTGACCATCACAAAACTGTTTGACTTTTCAAAACCAATTTATAACATTAATGGAATCCTTGAAAGAGTGAATTATTCGTTAACGATTTAGACGTTCAGAAACTGATCTGTTTAAAAATAACTTGAATTACTAATTTCATGAATAGAAAAGAATTCGTTAATAAGCAATATAAAAAACTAAAAAACTGAAACTACTTACCTATGCTTGAAATTGACGAATAACAAAATTATTTTTATTTGTGTTTGGCGACTTTAACGCACATCATGTTGAGTGGCTGCATAACTCCGTCACAGATCTTGCTGGTGTATACACCATGAATTTTTCTATCACTCAGTCCCGTACGCAGGTGATGGAGTTCCCCACGCGTTTCTCTAATAATTCTAACGGACACGATTCACTACTAGATCTGTACTTTACCTCCATCCCTGACTCTAGCAATGTCGAGCAATTCTGTCCTCTTGGAAACTCTGACCATGAATTAGTTTCCGTCAGTATCTCCTTCCCTCCATCCCAGCCAAGAACCTCAGACCAGCAGAATATCTTACTGCTACCAAAGAAGCCGTTTGGAACTTCCTGAGTGACGTCCCTTGGAATAAAGTATTCAACCTTCCTGTTGAAAACTGCGCGGCTGAGGTCTCCTATTGGGTTAAGGCTGGCATCGATGCTTTTATCCCTGCCAGAAAGTTGAACAACAGACAACCGTTCTTCCTGCCCATTAACATGGATTAGGCTTCTCTCCCAGAAAGCGAAGCACTGAGCCTCGTCGAGTTAACTCTCACACCAGAGTGGAATAGCTATATAGAATCCATGGCTAAATCCGCTGTTAGAAAGTCGGTTCTCTGTGTAGGGCCAGTAAGTATTTCCCATCCCAAACAATCCTGCACATATACAAGTCTACCATCCACCCGTGCATTGAGTATTGCTGCCATATCTGGTCCGGTGCTCCTGCTATCCACTTAGGTGTCCTCGACCGAATTCAACCGAGAATCTCTAATGTCATCGATCTTGACTTGGCAGCTAGGATACGGTCCCTTTCTCACCGACACAGTGTGGCTTCCCTGTGTCTCTTCTACAGACACCTTCACGGCTTTTGCTCCGATGAACTTAGCTCACTTGTACCTCTTATATACGAATTTCCTCGAGCCACAACAGTAGCAACTAGGTCCCACCCTTTTATGTGAAACCAATAAATTGAAAAAGCAAATTCTATTCCAACAGCTTCTTTTCTCGAACTTCCCGCCTGTGGAATTCTCTTCCGCATACTTGCTTTCCTGACAGTAACAATCTCCAAGAATTTAAATGTAAAGTCAATAGTCATCTCCTGTCTCACTAACGTACATCTACTCTATGCCTTTCTACATCCACCCCACTGTCATCAGTACTCTCTTCTTTCTCCTACTCTCTTCTTGACACCCTCTGCAACCTCTCACTCCTCATAACATTCCTCCTCGTGCACCCAACTCTCATCAGTAATCTCTTCCTTCTCCTACTCTCTTCCTGACACCCCCTGCAACCACTCACTCTTCATAACATTCCTCTTATATAATCCCCTGCACAACGGTAGCAGTAAAATGTCTTGCTTGGAGCGACACGATTTTTTAAAAAAAGTGGTTTTACTAGTGGTTGTATTCGACCGGCTCGAATGAATAGATTCTTAAATTTATAAAAAAAACAAAACAAAAACTTCTCTCTCTCTCTCTCTCTCTCTCTCTCTCCATATATATATATATATGTGTGTGTGTGTGTGTGTGTGTGTGTGTGTGTGTGTGTGTATAAAAATGAATATGTGTGTGTGTGTGTGTGTGTGTGTGTGTGTGTGTGTGTGTGTGTTTCTCTATTCTAACGAACCCTACTCCTCAAAAGCCTTGGGTCACTTGTCGCTCATGACAATTTTTTTTTCGAATTAATGTTCATGGTTCGTCAAAAATCAACGACAAACATAATTTCTAGTGGTCTTTTGTGCACTTTTATGCATTTCTCTAAGACGCTTCACTCAAACTCAACCAAAATCGAGACATCGGTAGATCAACGTCCGATGCTTTATATGCAAACAAAAATTTCAATTGACACGCAGGGTGCTGCAAAAAGTAATAGAAAATTTTGCTCTCAGCGGTCGTTTATTTTTCCGAAACCCTTAGTTTTATTCCGACAAAAATCGGGTCTTTTATTAACTTCTGCGTTATCATATGCCATACGAATTTCACAATTTCTACGAGGTGCAAACCCTCCGACGTTGCAGAGACAATACATTTATTTCTTCTACGTCACGACATCATCGCATTACATTAGAGGCACTCGTAACGCCTGCCCTAATTTTTAAAATTGTACATATATCATTCGCATTTATTGGCAAAATTGGCAAAGCATTTATCCCGTCTTACAAATACAACAAAACCAACACTTACATCGTATTTTTTTTAAATTTACGCGTCATGGCAACCTGATACTAGAGCTTTATGAATAAGCACATGACCATAAGGATGTGCGTCGTGCTGCAGTGGATAGCTGCTTGGAACAATAAATTGGGGTGCCACGTTCGATTCCAGTTGAATTCCTTGCATATACTTACGCGGAAATACACTTGGGAAAGGTATTAATCCGTCTCTTTCCTCCAATTATGGGTTAAATAGCAGAACAGATTGGATTGTATAGGCTTAGTCAGCAACCAACCTAACGCAGGAAGTAATGGCAACCTACTTTGGGGATAAATTGCCCAGTTAGTCATGTCACTTTCGAGACATGATCGCCCAATGCGTGTATTAAGCATGGCACTTTCCTGAAAGACTTGTATTGAGCATTTCAACATACCGAGTAAAAATTCGATTATACAGCTAATTTCATTCTTAACACTGACCATTCGGCAACCACGCTATCATGAGCTTGTCTAAATGTTTAATTAAGAAAATCACACATGCTTACCTTTTTGTTTTCCCCTCCTCTCTCTCTCTCTCTATATATATATATATATATTAGTCCTCCACATAGAAGCCTGTTTCGCTGTATCACATTCTCATCAGTGTGGCTAGACACATCCACTTGCTTCTGGCCGGGATCGAAACTCAACCGATTTGGTGTTAGTCTGAGTTGCTACTCCCTAAGCCATCGGCGCATGGAATCAGAGAAGGGAAATTTTAACGTGTTGTATATAAGCAGTGTATACACACGCCAGTCACCGAAAGAACTCTGTTTATTTCTGAAGAGTCACGCATATATCAGAAGTGGAAACTGTTTTTAAAATGTTCCTCTTCAGAGAGCTCAATATCCTTTATTTAGCCTGTTGCTTAAGGACTTGACCTTACCATTTCAACGTAACCACTAAAAAACGCCGAGCAACGCCGGGCTATACAGCTATTAATCTATATTATTAACCGAAGCTTTTTATGAAATGCTATTTAAGTTACATTAATAGACACACGCACCCTACCGTTTTGAATTTAAATCGGTGAAATTTGATAGGTCTTCCACTGGGTATTTTGGACTGCAGTTCGAAAATTGTTAAGAAACTATAACACAGCTAATGACAAGAGTTTCTGAACAGAAATATGATGTGAACGGAATTTCAGTTGGGAAATGCCAATGATTTTTTTTTCTTTTAAATTATCAAAATACGTTGATTCGTTTTGATACAATGAAGTGATCTGTTTTCATTCTTGAATTGAAAAGAAAATAACCAGAATAAGTTCCTGAAGCTTACCTGCCTGTATAGAACCGATTTCTGGAATGCAATCACTGGGTGCTTCGACATGTTATAACGATTAACATTCCTTTCTCGCGATAACATTTAGGTTTAAATGAGTTATTCGTTAACGATTTAGTCTTTAGTAGTGAATTCGATCATCAGTGGGTGTTTCAAATATTCGAACATGCGCCAATATACGCTTAGAAAATAATCTAGGACATTTCGACTCGGTGTAAAGATTAGCAAGCTTGTCTCGCTAGATCAAATACGGTTAAATAATGAGATCAATCCTCACTGGGTTAATTTACTTTCTGCTTTATGCTACACACAGAAAGTCACAATATAAGTTATATGGACTAGAATGTCGTTTATAATGTTATAGTCCGATACAAATTGAGTGTGCAGATATATACATAAAACCCTTGAACAAATTAATTGAAACAGCTACTGTAGTTTCCTTTCTTTCATCATACGGCCAGTGTAACACCCACTGGAGTTACAGGATGTAATCAATTTCTACTTATCTCAGATTAGATTATTTGCAGTCAGTCAGTTAAGTGCCATACGTGATACACGCTTGGGCGATCATGTCTCAAAAGAGACATGACTGACTGGGCAGAAGATTATCCCGCAGTAGGTTGCCATTTAACTTTCGGAATGATTGATATGATATAGGAATTTGGCTCTGTAAAATAGATAATACTATTTCCATCGAGCTATCAACCTGCATCATTTTTAATATTGATAAAATTGATATGAATAGTATCTGTTTTTTTGGGATTTCACACATATACACTTATTTTCGGTACTTAATATATATATATATATATATATATATATATATATATATATATATATATATATGTGTGTGTGTGTGTGTGTATGTGTGTGTGTGTGTGTGTGTGTATTAGATTGAAAAGCATGAAACTGTCTGTAGGTCTTTGCTTTTAAAATCATTGACCTCTCTTGCATTTACTCCTTTCTGATAATAAATTCTAATTTTGCACATAAACATAAATATTGCTTATCTTAAAACGTTTTATTACACACACGCACGCACACTCACACATGCATATGTGTATATATATATATATATATATATATATATATATATATAGAGAGAGAGAGAGAGAGAGAGAGAGAGGGAGAGAGAATAGTGATATGGAAGACTGTATGAAGACAGAATTACTGGTAGTCAGTGAAATACTGATATAAAGGTATATATATATATATATATATATATATATATATATATATATAAACAATCCTTGTATATACTTTGTCGTTCTGCGGATATCGGCTCGGAAAGAGCAATCGGAGAGCTGAGTACGAATTCCAGTTTGAATTGGTTGCATTCACTTACACGCAAATAACCTTAGAAAAGGTATTAATGTGTCACTTCTCCATCCAACTATGGGTTAAATAAGTAAAGTTTTTTAACCTTGGTCGGCAACCAGTCTACCACAGAAAATAATGGTGACCTATTGCGGGAAAATCCCTTGCCCAGTGAGGCTTGTATATTTCGAGACATAATCATACAAGCGTATGTCATTTATGGCACCGAAATGACTGGGTCTTTATAGTAATATGCTCAATATCAATTATAATAGAATTAATATGAGTGAAAGGTTATCATTTACTTAATCGACGTTAAGTTCAGCATCCATAATCAGGAAATTTGTAGACAGAATACGGGATTTGTTTTTTCCACTTTATTGTTAATACTTGCAATGTTTTGGCTTTTATACTGTTTCGAATTGTTCGTGTGTGTTGGTTTGCACTGGTGTGTATTACTAGGTTTTGGTTGTCATGTGATGATCTGTCGCTATTTTTTCTTTTTTTTTTTGTTTCCTTTTTGTCCTTCGCTTTTTTTCTTTACCCTCCGGAATTTCGCTATGTATTGATTGATTGTTACTATTTGTAGAAGTGTCATCGTTTTTCATGTTTGAATGTTGAATACTTGTATATACAAACACACGCTTATGCACGTCTACATACATTCGTATATACGTATATACTCACTCATATACACACGCATGCATATATGTGTATATACATACATGCACGCATATATATATGCTCACACGCTCATATATGCTTTGTGTAGTAATCATTATAAAAGTTATAGATGGATTTTTATTTTTTATTATTATTTTTTACGTTAAAGATTTCTACATTTATTTTGTTTATATTTGTATGTTTATTTTAATTAGTAATTTACAAAGTAAATTAAGTATTTCTCCAAGTATTTGTTTGTGTATCTGCTATTTAATAATTCGTTATTTTGTTTTTGTTTTGTCTAAGAAATTTTTTTAAATTTTTTTTTTAGAATTGATAAATCACAAAAACTGTAAAAACTGATAAATCAAATACTTTCTATAAAAGCTGAAAAATTCAAAACAATCTACAAAATAGAAACCAAACAAGCATAAACAAAGAAGCTGAAACATAGCCGGTAAACTAACATAAGACAATATAATAAAACAATTACCACAAGTAGCTTAGAGGTAGAATCGCCGGCGGCTATCAAACTAAAGGACTATAAAGTCAACTTCGTAAGCAAACTAACATGCAAATAAAATGCAACATCTGGAAAGTATTCAAACAAATTTCATAAGGATATGCTCAAAATAAAAAAAATATACAAGACAAAATCAATTGTAAATACAAAAGAAACAATCAATTGGTTCCACAACCTTACCAATAAAGAAAACTGTTCTTTCATACAAATAGACATAAAAGCTTTCATTCGTCCATTATTGAGCCCACTTTAAACAATGCTCTGAATTTACCAAAACAATACATAAATATCCCAACGAATACATAAATATAATTAAACACTACATAAAATCAACATTATACAATAATAGATAAATATGACCCCAAAATCGCTATAATAATAGTGAAAGAAGCAATAACAATAATAACGTTGACGTAACAATGGGTAGCCATGATTGCTCAGAAAATGTAAACTCATAAGCATATATATTATCAATAAAAAAAAAACAATGTTAATAAAAATACATAGGTTTCTATAGGGAGGACGGAATATTAATCATACAAACTGTAAGAGAAGAACTACAGAAAATAAAAAAGCAAATAATAAATACCCTAAAAACTCTAAGATTTACAATAAATACAAAATTCATTCAAACAATAGTAAAGTTCCTAGATAAAGCCCTCAAATCAAACAAAAGAATCTACAAACCATACAGAACAACAAAAATGCAATATACATTACAAAAATCCAAACAACCCTAACATATTCAAGCAAATACACATATCTAAAATCATCTCAAAAAGTTTTTGCAGACTAAAAATATGCAATACAAACAAAAACAAAATAAACATTTGAATCAGCACTAAGTAACAGATGATATTTAAACATCTTAGAATACAAAAACTAATCAATTAGAAAAGCCCAACAGAAAATAGATATATTGTGGTTTATCACACACAATAACGCAATAAAAACAAAAATAGGATTTTTTCTTAGCAAAATATCAAAAAATCTAAAGAATATATAAGCAAATACTGCATAAATAACAGAGGAATTAATAACCAAACAAAATAAAAATAGACAAAGCCAATATTAACCATGACAATAACAAACAGCAAATTCACACCAATAAATGTAACGACGAAACCCAAAATATTGTCGAATTAAAAGCAAATGTTTAACGAATAACATAATATACAAAACTACCCTAACAAATTGCACTAACACAGAAGAAAATATTACGAAAATCACCTCTGTCCTAATACTTTTCCACACTACATGCAATGTGCAAAAGTGTTAAGACAGGGGTGATTTTAAAATGTTCATTGATGCCTCATAAAAGATAAAATAATTCTTGTACTAATACATTTACACATTACTGTATATACATAAGTGTGTATGTGCATGTGTGTGTGGCTGCGTGTGTGTGTGTGTGTGAGTATGGCATATATATATATATATATATATATATATATATATATATATAATATATATATATATATATATATATGCTAGTGGCGAATGTTTACATTGTGTACATAACAAGATAAAACCTACCACCGAGCGCCTATAGCTCAGAGGTAGAATCGCCGGCTGCTATCAATTCGATCGGATTTCAATCCAGGCTAGAAAAAATCGGATGTCAAATCAGACTGATGAGCTCTCACCCGCCGATTGAGAAATGGCGGACAGTAGCTAATTACCGCTATTTACGCATCGTTCATTTAGTAATGAATTCGAGCACTCTCGACTTCTGGCGTAATTTTAGAAGTAGAATTGCCGACTGCTATCAATTCGGTAGTGTGTAAATGCTGGCTAGAAGCAATTGGATATCAGGATTATCTGCAGGTGTCTCTCTCTCTCTCTCTCTCTCTCTCTCTCTATATATATATATATATATATATATATATAAAAGTAGGCCATGCCATCAAAAATTATGTTGGCAATATATATATATATATATGAATGTACCTGACATTAATTTATAACAAGAAAAAACAAAATAATGCAGTGAGAAAAAGGGACATATATATATATATATATATATATATATATATATATATTAATGTGTAGTTATTCTTTTCTAACTATATCAATATAGTTTTAAGTAGAGAAATACATGTTTTGATGCATGCACCTATATCTTTTCGTGCGGATGTTTACCTGTGTATTAACCCACGTTCGCAAAAACATACGCATACATACATACATACATACATAAAAACATACATATATGTGTGCGTACCTCTCTCTCTCTCTCTCTCTCTCTCTCTCTCGGATTGTGTGTGTGTGTGTGTGTGTGTGTGTGTGTGTGTGTGTGTGTGTGTGTGTGTGCACGTGAAAAAAAGACGAAGAAGTACAACAATAACAACGGGGAGAAAGAATGCGCACCTAATTTTCTGTAAGTGATTTTGATAGGGTTTGCGAATTTTTCGTGACAGTCTGTTCACTTGACCGTGCTTTTTGTTCTTATGGCTGTACTTTCGTCTCTCCAGATGTCTGAAGCCGATATAACCGTCAAAACAGGAACAAAGTTTTGAAATAAATGATTGCATTTTGCTATATATTTTCTTTTGTTTACTATACTTTTTCTGTAACACTCACTCTGGTCAAGTTCCGATAGCGCAAAAAGTTAATCTAAGGCAATGTCTTCGAACACTTCCTTCGTATACAGCCTCACAGAATCACTAATTCCAACGAGTTGAATTGCGCACAGAAATACATAAAAACACGACCGTATAGTCAATATTCGTACAATCATAGATGCACAGACATATACCGCTTGATTATTTGTAAAGAGAGCACAAATGATAAAGACATGGGCTATATACACCGAGGTTCTTATTTTTGCGTTGCGTATAGCAAACTTCTGACATTAATTTAAGAATGAAGGTAGAATTATTCAGAGGTTTCTCTTTATTAATATGCTAATTGATACAATTATACATCATATTAAACAGCTTTCTTTTACGTTCTCTCTCTCTCTCTCTCTCTCTCTCTATATATATATATATATATATATATATATATATATTTAATCCAAGGGTTCAATGACTTTTCTCGGACATTTTTGGGCCTAATGCAATTGATATTTGCTTAATGTAAAAATGACCTGACTTTTTCAAAATCAGTACGAAATAACGCCTAGCTTCTGGCTCATTCAAAATAATTAAAAATAAAACTGGATCTCTGTCAGCATCCCCAATTGTAGTTAAAATTATCCTCTGCCCCACAAATTAGATAGTAGTTGCTCCTACAAAGTTGAACGCAAGTAGGAAAACTGCCGGCGAACGTATTATCTTTATGGGGTGCCACATATGGACAGGCTGGTAGTCTAAATTTCGTATTGTTTCACAAAAAATATAAGGAGATAGGTAGTCTACACAGTATTACGTTTAGAGCAAGGCGAAATATGCACACACACACACACACACACACACACACACACACACACACACACACACACACACATATATATATATATATATATATATATAAGTTCCGTAAGATATTTGAGAACATACTATTTTCCTATAAAAACTTATTATTTGACTTTATATTCGTCTATATTTCAGAATTATCAGTGGCAGAATCTTTGATTACACAAGAAATGAAAATAAACGCCTGTTATCGTGGCTATACAGGCTGAAAAAATAAAATAAAATATAGCATGATTTTTAAATTTGCTAGATCTTTCTCCAAAATAAAATTTAGAATTTTATAGAAGTAATCGTTCTACTAAATTATAAAGTAAGACTAATAACCATAATTAGTAAGGTTAATAACCATAATTGGAGTAATATTAAGAAACAAAACTAGAGTAAGGCTTATAACCATGACCATAATTAGAATAACCATAACCATAATTAGATGAATCATATATTGACTATATACAAGAATAGAAATTTAAAATCTAATGGAAAAACGTTTTCCAATCTATGAACTGATTGAAAATTAAAAATTTAATAGAAAAATTATATCCCCTAAATCCAAAGTTAAGATTAAATATACAAACTTACATTAATTATAAAGACTCTGTTTAAATAAAACTATCCGCGACAACTATTATCTGCATTCCTAAGAAACCCATAATGGTATAGTCTAGTCACTAGATAAACAAAACTTACTAGTGTCTAGAAATCAAGAACTCACATTAATCAACCACTTAAGAAACACCCTATCCAAAAATTCCAACGGTCACAAACGTAGTCCATTATAACTAATCCCCACCAACACCTCTAACAAAATACTTTCTCCAAAAATTTCAACGGTCAAAGACTTATTCCCCTATCACTACCTCCACCCACCAACACCTCGGACAAAACTAAATAATTATAAAGGAAAAGGATTTCCAGTACTTTACACACTGCCTGATACGACATTGAAGTTTCAATGTCGACACGAACGTACCTTCGTAGCGAATATATATAGAATAATTATGTACATGTTCTAAAATATAATTTATAACATATATATATATATATATATATACACAGCTTAGTGATGTGATATTTAACACTCCGATTTCAGCGTTTTCTAAAGCAACCATTTTGTAATCGTCAAGATTTATCAGAATACGCAAAACAAATTGTTCAATGAGGTCATTCTATTTAAAAGTTTATGTTCTTTTCGAACTTCTGAATGCAGTGTTTTGCATCCGTGTTAAATATTTTAAACTGCCCTGTGTTCATTTTCATACAATCGCGTTTTTCGATGCAGTCTTTGTCAAGAATGTGTTCCAATAGGGTCAATATATTATAGATATATAGATATCTATATATATAAGTATATATGTGTGTATGTGCATGTGTACGTGTGTGTATGTCGTTAATTTATAATTAGTCGGTACAACTGTATAAATAAAAATACCTGCATTTTTAAAAAGGATTTAATATCAGCCATCTTAGGGATCGAAGAACCATATATATATATATATATATATATATATATATATATACATATATATATATATATATATTGAGAATGTATTGAATATATAACAAAATAGAAAAAAAGTTTTCATTTAAGACTTTATACGTACATGTATATTAACGTGGATGCAACTACACATGCCTACCATGGTTCAAAACAAAATCGTCTTCTTCCCAATACGTATTATTAATTACACATATTTAATTTGTATTTTCAATGCAAGTTATTGCATTACGCACATTATACAATTTTATTTAGATCAAACGCAATAAAAAATACTTGTTATAATTAAATTGTAAGCTAAAATGACTCTTAAAACCTTTCCTGTCAAATATTAATTTCGCAGGATGACAATTTATACCATTTTATTATTTGCCATATTATAAATGTTCAAAAAGCAAAGAGTAATTTTGTGTGTACACGGCATATATAAAAGATATCTTTCAAAACTTGGCCATTAGCATCCTGCTTTGTCTATGGTAATTTCTTCATTACTTGATTCGGTCATCTGCTCAGTTTGTAAGAAAGTGATCAACTTCGACTGTCAAGTTCGTGAATAAATATTACATAACAATTTAGCATTCTTTTATTTGTATTCATTGGAGTAAATAGATCTATCTATCGCCCGGTTCACACTCCACCCACGTCTATTGAAAAGGTTAAGAGGCTCATCCCTTGTTCGCTGTTTAGGATGTGGTTTCCGGCCTTCTCTTTTCCAATCTTTTCACTATTACGTAGCCTCCTGAACATCAGGGGCGTTACCGCCTTGCTCGGGGTGATACGATTAAAAAAAAAAAAAAAATTCCAAGTCGTGTCTCCTGATGAAGGCCGGAATGAAAAACTGCCGAAACTTCATGAATCTGGCAACGAAGATGAGAATAACTGTTTGCATATTATATAGAGCGGAAATGATTTGAGTTGTCTGTAAAAAGATCTTTTTTTATTTTTATTACTTTAATTTAATCATCATTCGCTATGCCTATGCGGCTTTGGTTTTCAACTGCCTATTGCTACACTACCCAGGTAGTTTACAATTCAAATACCTCAGTGCATGAGTCGATAATAACGAATGAAGTGCCAGAAAAACGGTAATTACACGTAGAATAATCTATGCTAGAGATAGTTTCATACAGCACCACAAGATCAACCTGAAAACTCGAGTCATGTTCTTAAATCACCTCTTCCGATCGCGACATTCATATGGGTATCATGCATTGCACCAAACCGGTTCAGAAATATATAAACTGCCAGCTGTTTACAACCCCCTTTCTAAGATCAATGATAATAAAAGTTTTACGCATTGATCTTAGAAAACAGTTTTGAGCAAGTGCAAAACTTAATGTCTTCGCAAAGATCAACGTTCTTTGAAAATTGTGAACAAGCGCTACAAACGAAAAACTGTATCAAATAACAGAAGCTCCATCAATTGAAAACTATCAAAAACATCAACTATAAAATGGATAACATTTACTTGCGTGAAAAATAAGGACCTAATTAAGATGTTGTCATTCCACATAACATGAAATAAAAGATCAGAAAAAAAACTCTGTCAATACAGAAAAGAGTGCTAACAGCTACTAAACGTGAAAAACCTATTTTTCTGACAAATGGTTTCAAAATAAATATTTTATAAATATCAGCCGAAAAAATAACTAGCTGCTCGTTCAATGAATTCAAATGTTTCCTTAGGTGGAAACGGCTAATATTACCAATACAATTATGTGTTTGATTTTGACATCATCAGCATGTACATTAAATACTGACAGTCTTTTCTACTGGCCACCATATATTTCACTATTTTACAGTTAATAGTTAGTCCTTTCCGATTGGTATCATAAACCGAAAATAGTTACATTGTCTTTTAATAAACCATTGAAACCGTATAGCATGCAAACTAGTATATACTTTGTGTTAGAGAAAGGAATATCAAAATTTTATTTCGAAATTACAAAAAATACATAAAGAAAAATATATGTATTTATTTGTAAAATTTTTATAAGAGAAGTTATTTTTAAAAAATGAAATGGTAGATATAGAATTTATTCGTTTAATTAAGTCTACAGATTGAATATACCTTAATGAAAAAACGATATAAGCGAATATTTTAATATGGTTTCGGTAATTTTTTTTTTTATGAAGAATAGCATAAGAATTCGAATTAATGTTATAAAATTATTTCCAAACAATAGTCAAATCTTTGGGCGCTGAAAATAATATAAATCAATTTACTTAAACAGGAAGGAAACTAAACAAGAAGGATGGATACACAACATTTCAAGAAGTGAACAAGGGAACGAAAAAAATTAGATGAACGAAGCGAAACCAAACCAATATGTAAGAAAATAGCAAGGTGGGCCAGGAGACACGAAGGAGACATTGGAGATAATATGTGATACGCTTGGTTAAAAGGCAGCAGGAGATTCTCAAAAGTGAATTAGAAAAAAACCAATAACTGGAATGCCTTACCAATGAGCCGTGGTTGGTCATATTAAAGCTAGAATCAATTGAATTCAAGGCAATAGAAAATATATAAATTGGAAGTGTAACCAGCTTAGCAAGGAATTCCATCTAACAGATCAGAAGCGTATAAATACAGACAAGAATAAATATAGGTAGATTATAACAACACGCTGAGAAAAAATATTTAGAGATTTATTTATTTAATAAAATATAATTACAACCTTTTTGGTAAAGATTTTTTTATATTACTAATTTCAGGAGCTGGAGGTCATCAGACATTTAATCAGTAGCCAACAGAATATTCTGATGCGGAGAAATATACTATAACACTCATATTATATTCATAAGGTTATTTTCTAAGTGTAGCTTAGATGTGGCACAAGGCCACTAGTTTGGAGAATTCAGTGAAGATATATTTCTCACACTCAGCCGCAATCGTTCTAACGAAACAAGCTTGCTATACATAACACAAATTGATATACTCTAAAGGATTTTCCAAGAGTTGCTTAGATGTGACACAAGGCCGAATATGTAGGGCTCCCAGTGAGGATCAATCTATATCCACTCATCCGTAAATGTTTTAGCGAGACAAGCTTACTAAACATTACACCGATGTGACCTAATTTATTTTCTAAGCGTCAGCGTGCATAAATATTTTCATGGCTTCTGCTCGAACGAGCTTAGGTCACTTGTGACCCTTCATTAAGAATTTACTCGTGCAACCAGACTGGCAAAATGTCCCACCCATTTACAGTTAAATCAACCAATTGCAGCCGATAAATTTAACTCCAATAGTTTATTTTCTCACACTTCCCGCCTTGTGAAACTTCCTTCCGTATACTTTCTTTCCTGACAGCTACAAACTCCGCGAATTTAAATGCAATGTCAATTCCGAACTCTTATCCAATTGACTCTAGTTCTTTCTACATCACCCCGTATATCTTGTTCGTTTCCTTTCTCTCTACCTTCGCAACTGTCTTCCCACCTGTGTTCTCATCCTTCTCTTGCCCTTTCTATGACACACCCTGTAACTGGTTTGACTTTCTCTTCATTCTCCTAAACTTTCACTCGCTTATGTAGCCCCCTGCACATCAGTGGCGGTAACGCCTTGCTTTGGGTGAAACGATTAAAAAATGAGCTACTTCTTAGTCATAATTGTTCTAGTGAGACAAAATTGCTAGCCATTACACTAAGTGCCACATAATATATGCATACGATTAGCTAAAAATAATAGTGAATACTGGAAAAACAACAACATACAAATGGTTATGTTATGTCTTGCAATGAGTCGGTCGGTCAACTTGAAACCCCCAAAGCGAGTACAGGAGAACAGGTGGGGAAACTGTGATTGGTAGCTGGTTTGTCTATTCAATGTGTGGTGTTTTGCATAGGCGAGGTACCAAGCTTTATTTAAAGAGCTGGAATGAGGGGGCAGTCAGTGGTCTTGGGAGGTGTAGAGTGTGCGCCTCGCTACGGCAGTAGAATATAGTCGGAATAATTTCTTTTCTTCGTGACACATTTCAACACATGTCTTACCGCATACATAAAGATGGGAAAATCCACCATTCATTATGAAATTTCATTTCTCTTTTTTTATTATTTTTACACGAATACAATGCACAAGAGCCACTCAATGATGGTGGTTGCAGCATGAGATTGTGGTATACACGTAAGAAGAAGAAAAAGATGTAAAAAAGTATATATTATTAGAGTAGGATGTATTAATCACGCATGATTTTATGTAATACGTTTATATAGATATGTATATTATGACAACTATCACCTTAAATATACAACTGCACCACTTGTCTAATTATACTCATTTAACTTAGAAACTGTGAGTAAATTTTACTGAATCCTTAAAACGTTATAATGGTTTATATTTAACTCTATTTTATTTGTCCATACATTAGTTCATATATGCACTTATATTCTTAGATCAACCGACACGTCCATCAGTCTATTCTTACGTAAATTATAATGAAACAATAAAGTCATAACTTCATATATTTTTTTTTAATCGTATCACCCCGAGCAAGGCGGTAACGCCACTGATAAGCAGGGGGCTACATAATAGTGAAAAGATTGGAAAAGAGAAAGCCGGAAACCGCATCCTAAACAGGGAACAAGGGATGAGCCTCTTAACCTGATCAATAGACATGGGTGGAGTGTGAACCGGGCGATAGATAGATCTATCTACTCCAATTATTTGTCTTGATAATGCCTCTCAGAGGACAAAATACGTTGTTCTTTATTCACTAGGATATATATATATATATATATATATATATATATATATATATATATATATATTATGAATAATACTTTAGAACATGTACAAACTATAATCTACTACATTCTTCATTCCTTATTCATTTGGAGATATATAAATATATATTGAGCACTGTTTTAAATTAATGTTTTGAACGTTGTTAATACTTTTTTGTTCTTTATTCACTTGGATATATATATATATATATATATATATATATATATATATATATATATATTATGAATAATACTTTAGAACATGTACAAACTATAATCTACTACATTCTTCATTCCTTATTCATCGTTATACCGATAAGTTTTATATTTAAAGAAGACAAATCAAATCGTTTGATAAAAAGAAACATGTCAAAATACGAATCATATACGACTGTCTAGTTTTTGGGGGGTTTTTTTTTTGTTTTTTTTTTTAAATAATTTCATCCCAAGCATGAAAATAAGGCAACAAAGATACAAAGAGTTACTGGGAGCGAAAGAATGAGAAAATGAGAATCATTATTAAGAGAATCATTATTATTAATAAGAATAATTATTATTAATTAAGAGAATCATTATTATTAATGAGAATCATTATTAAGGATAAAAAACTATGAAGAGAAATCAAGAAGACAGTAGATGACGATTGACATTGCATGTAAATTTTTGCAGATAAATTTTGGAAAGCAGGAAGCCAGAGAAAAGTTCCACCGGAGAGAGAAATGCAAGAAAAGAAGCATTTAGCATAGAATTTATGTTACATATAACCAGATCTCAAAGTCGCCAATCTTGTAATTTACTTAATAACGCACATTTCGATACAATACAGCAAAATTCATCAGAGTAATTGCCATGAAAGTATTTATAGGAAAAAAGCTACGCTATAGCGGTGAGAAAGTGACTGAAGTGGTGGTTTCGTGTCAGAAACAAAAGAATTGTGGATTCCTCTTTGGATTTTCTCAAGAATCTCTAAATATATAGCAGGAACACCGGACTAATGGACCTATGGAAAACGTATAAATATGAAAGATATAAAAATGGTCTCTCACGACACAGTGAATCAATTCCCTTAGCTGCAGCCCGTCAAAATTGATTCAACATAATATTTCCACTTCATATCAGCAAGGAACGTTAACCTGAAATGGCGCAATAAGTCTGTATATATATATATATATATATAGAGAGAGAGAGAGAGAGAGAGGAAGAGATATATAGCTCTCTCTCTCTCTCTCTCTCTCTCTCTCTCTCTCTCTCTCTCTCTCTAATATATATAGGGAGAGAGAGAGAGATAGCTAGTTAGATAGATAGATAGCCTTCGGACGATCGTCGTCTTTTCTTCGTTGTTCTCACCAACATGTTTTACGAGTCAGTAAGTGTCATACGTGATACACGCTTTTTTGGGCGATCATGTCTCGAAAGAGACATGACTGACTGGGCAGAAGTTTATGCCGCAGTAGGTTGCCATTGCTTTCTGTGATAGACTGGTTGCCAGACAAGGCTATAGAACCCAAACTGTTCTATTATTTAACCCATAACTGGAGAGAAGAGACGGATTAATACTATTCCCAAGGGTAATTGTGCGTAAGTGAATGCAAGGAATTCAACTGGAATTTGAACTCGACACCCCAATTTGTCGTTCCGTGTCGATATCTACTGCACCACAACGCACATACATTTTACTCGTATTTTACTTAATAAATGCTCGTGGATGTACCAAGATATATTGGGTGTATTTCCATATAATCGTATTATTATGACTTCTGTCATTAAAACCATTATTATCTCCGGAAACAAAAAAACAATTCATATAAAATATTGGATTTTATTATTAAATAACCGATGGAGGTTGATACGCTGCTAAAAAAAACTACGAACGAACACTGAGGAGATGTGCTAAAACAAAAAAAAAAAAAACTGATAGCAAAGAATTTACGGTTTCATCCAGCTAATTCAACTGTAAAATAAGACCTTGTTGTCATTCTCGTTCGAAGTGAAAAATCGATTAGCCAAGTTTGAATTCTAGTTATATTTGTGGCATTTATTTACGCGAAATACCATTGGAAATAATATTAATCTATCTCTTCTACCTCCAGAAGCCATACAAAATATCTACAAATACATTCACAGCTGCTGCTCCGATGAACTTAGCTCACTGGTGCCCCCATATATGAATTTACTGGAGCCACAAATTAGCAACATGGTGATCCCACCCTTTTACTGTGAAACCAATGAAATGTAAATGCAAATTCTACTACAATAGCTTCTTTTCTCGCACTTCCCTCCTGTGGAATTGTCTTCCGTTTACTTGCTTCCCGGACAGCTACAATCTCCAACAATTTAAATGTAAATCAATAGTCATCTCTTGTCTCACTAACCTGACTCGTCCCTTCCATGCTCCTTTCTCCGTTCACTCCACCCTCATCGTCTCATCAGTATTCTTATCCTTCTCTTACAAACTTCCTGACACCCCATATAACCTCTCACTCATTCTTATAACTTGCCTCCTATGTAAACCCCGCACAGCAGTGGCAGTAAAGTGCCTTGCTTTGCGCGATATGATTATAAAGAAAAGTTATGGATTAGCAAGATAGATTGGATTCTATAGCCAACCAATCTAACGCGAAAAAGAATGGAAACCTACTGCGGGAAAATCTGCCTAGTCAGTCATGGATCAAATGAGATATGATCGTTCAAGCGTGTATCATTTATGACACTTAATTAACTGACTGACAGACTGCGCTTAAATTCATAAAATCTAGATACCATAGGGCAAAGCTCATAAGAACAATTACCCTGAAAGTATCTATTTAAAAATGTGGCAGGGAAATAACACTATCATGTAAAGGAAAGTAACTAAAACTGGTATGCCAGGTCAGGACTAGTAAGTTAGGGGTAACTTCAGTATCGACTTATTTTCGTACAAAAACACTAAATAGTGTATCTCATTACAAGTTATTTGCCAAATTGGTCTCTTCTATCATATTTCCCTACTCGCTATTGCCCTCTTACACTGTGTACTTTTTCACTCGCACATTCTGCTTTTATTCTTTCACTCACGTTCGTCCTTCCTCACTTTCGCTTTTTCACAAGCTTCATCAATTCAGTCTGTTGATAATCGGCTGCTTATAATACATTTGAGATTTATAGATATTATGAGCGCAGACGACGCTAATATATTTTTCATATTAATAAAGACAGTGCGCCCAGGGAATTAGTCACCTCCTTTTGCAATAAACATTATTGAATGGCATTATATTAATAAAATAAGATCCTTTCATTTATTATATACAGTTTTCTTACTTATTATCGATCTATTTATATATCTGTCTGTGAACACACACACACACACACACACACACACACATATATATATATATATATATATATATATATATATATATATATATATAATTCTGCAAGTATTTATGTAGTAAACAAAACAGAACTGCTTTGCATATAAGGTAGCACACACAAAAACACGCAAGAACGCACAAACATACGCACACACATATATATGTATATGTATGCGTCTATGTCAGTGTGTTAATTTGTACGTTTGATTATGCGCATGAGTGTAACTCTATTTGATTTAAGGCTGAATTCTGAAACATTTAAATCACACATTTAATTTCAAATCTTGTGCGACTCTTTTTATATGTAAATGTTCAAGATCTGAAATTTATATCAAAATGATAATCCTTGAATATATATATATATATATATATATATAGATATAGATATATATATATATATAGATATATATATAGATATATAAACGCACAATGTTTTTATATATGATTCATATATATAAACATATAATCCCCGTATATATATATATATATATATATATATATATATATATATTAGTCATCCACGTACAAGCCTGTTTCGCTGTATCACAGCTCATCAGTGTGGCTAGATACATGCACTTACTTCTGACCGAGATCGAATCCCGACCATTTTGTTGTCATTCGGAGTCCCTACTCCCTAAGCCATAGACGCATGGAATCAGAAAAAATCATTTTAACGTGTTATATATAAGCAGTGTATACACACACCAGTTACGCTCTCACACCCTGATTGAACACTCTGGAAGAATGGTAGCATTTGAAAAACAGCAGCTACTCTGGCATGTACGCATCGCTCATTCAGTAATGAATTAGAGCACTCTGGCTATTGGGCGGATATATTGACAATATACACGCTAAAAGTCTGCCTTCTTCTACCAAACGCCCATAGCCCAGAGGTAGTATCGCCGACTGACGCCAATTCGGTCGGGTTTTAAACGGACTCTAACCGTACTGTTGAGCTGTTATACAGCGAAACAGATCTGTCTGCGGATACCAATATATATATAAAGACACAAACACACAAGTATGAAAGATGCGTTGTGTAAATTGCCGGCTAAAATATAAAAAATTAAAATAGCACTGACATTTCATTTTAACAGATATATTTATAAAACTACGCAAAAAATATCTCAAAATATTAAAGAGAAGATTTATTTTTAAAAATCCACATTGTCTTCCACAACGGCATCCAGACCTCTTCGAAATCTCCTGCAACTCTTCTGTATAGTCTTTTGTTTAATTTGGTAAATGCTTCCATAATCCTTACTTTCAGTTCCTCTTTGATGCTACGAGGAGTTTTGTTTGTCTCTCGTTCAACTGCGCCCCACATATAATAATCAAGCGGGTTACAGTCTGCAAAGTTACATGGCCAGGTGTTTTTTAATAATCATATCGCCCCAAGCAAGGCAGTCTACTGCCACTGGTGCGCAGGGGGTTAAATTTATGAGAAAAAGTAACAGGTTAAAAGGCGCGTCTGGAAGTGGATAAGAGAATGGTTAAGATAGTGACAGTGGAGTGGACGCAAGAAAGAAAATGGGAGATAGGATGCAAGTTTGCAACATAGGGGATGACTATTGATTTACACATAAACTCCTGGAGAATATAGCTGTCGGAGAAGCAAGTAAACGGAACTGAATTCCACAAATTGGAATGCGAAAAAAGAAGCTGATGGAGTAAAATTGCGTTTACATTTTATTGTTTCACAGTGAAAGGGTAAAACGTATGTTATATATCGCCGTACGACGACAAAACAACAAACACGCATATATAAAAATATAAGGTTATATTTTTATTACTGACGACGAACCGTGTGGAATAGAGAACGGAAGGGTGAGAGGCACATAGAATGGGTTGACGGGAGTGTATTCTTGCCGTGGTGTTTCTCTGCTTCCACTGGCCGTTCTCTGCTGGCGAATCCGTGTGTCGAGGCCTTTATATAGTCTTCTAGAACCGGGACTTTCCTTCCGGTTTTGCCTCGCCCACGCAATGCCCACGTAATTCTAAGAGACACCTGATCTGTTTGCCTCTGTAGCCATTTCCGCCGCTGTCGGAAATAAGGTCAAATGACATCCGCTCCGGCCTCGACAGGATGTATTTCACAAACACCTGTCTTGTCGCTTCGCCGCCCCCTTCACCGACGGGAAACCATCGCTTGCATCACTTCCTCGGGTGGGGCCAGATTGTTATATTACACCTAGTTGGTAATCTTGTGGCTCGAGCAAACTAATTCATAGGGGTAAACAGAGAGCTAAGTTCATCAGACCAGATGCCGTGAAAGTACTATTAGAAGAGACACAGGGAAGCCACATGCGCCGTTTAGAAAGTGACTGTTTCTGAGCTGCCAGTTCCCGATTGATCACATTACAGATTCTCCGTTGGATCTTTTCAAGGACCCCATAGGTGCATAGCAGAGGCACCCGACCAGATATGGCAGCAGTATTTAGTGCATGGACGGAGGGTATATTTATATATGTGAAGGATGGTTTCAGACGGGAAAAAAATTAATGCCCCAACACAGAGAACCGACCTTTTAGTAGTGGATTTAGGGATGGATTCGATATAGTCGTTTCACTTGATGTTTATTGTGAGAGTTAACCCAAGGAGGCGCAGTGTTTTGCTCTCAGGGGATTAGCCTGATCCATGCTAATGGTGGTAGAATCGATTGCCTGTAATGGTTAATAGATAACTGTTTTGTTTTGGAGACCTTGTGGCCGGAGAAATTGTCTGACAGCCCTGACTGCTTTTCTGCTTAGGTGGCATTGTGTAGAGTCCTGTTGCTAGACATAGGGTCTTCCAGTAGACCCCCCCTTGACATAGGATCACACAGCCTCCTTTAGTTACTTGTTGTAGGTCTCCGTTTTGCGTCTGAGGCATTCTTCAACATAATCGGAAGTTTTTTTATCAGAATGACCAGAGTGAGATTTTCGTAATCACCGTTAGACTCATCCAACTCTTTCTGAATCCACTGCCCTGTCCTCAGATTGATGGACAAAATCTCTGAAATGTTTTTATAAGAGCTTCCGTCACGAATTCTAAGCAGTACAGCATGCCGTTCCCAAATTTCTGGCAGTTAAGGTCGTCATTTTGTTCTTTTTTTGTTGCAGTAGGTGCCTAACTGACACTATTATATTTTACAGTCGACAAAATGGGAAACAAATAATGAATATGTGTGAAATAAAAAAATCACGACAATTTACGCTCTGTACGCTGTAAATACGAATGGTATGCGTAAAACCAAACGGTCTCGGTAGTCGAGTTAATATACCTATGCTTGATTGACCTATTTAAGGAATATACATCTCTTGATGTGAGAATATATGTGCTACCTTAAGTTTCGTCCGCGAGAATGTGTGGTGATACCGACCAAGCAAAAGCGAAACCGGATGTTGGCTCTATGCTGACCAAAAAGCAAATGAATAAAATCATCTCCGCGCATCCGAGTTACTGCAGATGTTCCGTTTGAAAAATAAAAATTAACCAAATATCAAATTACCATTTCGCGAGCCTACGCGAATTTTATTTACCAGCCAATTGGAAGCCCAGTATCAAATTCAAGTATGAAATTCCAAACGAGCTTCTTATCCAAAAGGCAGATATAAAAAGCCGAGAAAAGCATTAATTAGCCCGGAGGAGACGGACGAGCTGATTAGTTTCTCCCTTGACCTAAGTCGAGCGGCTACTATGCTGACCTCTTTCTTTCTCCCTGTCTCAAAAGTACTTATTGGCCTCTTCAAAGACATTCCTCAAAAGTACTTTCTGACTTACTGAGATTAGAATCGGTAACTTCAAAATGAACATCCCCTTACATACCTCCTCTTCCACACAAATTTATAGCGGGTATATCTTCTCTTATTTATTCTTTTCTAGTAGTAGTAGGATTCCGTTCTAGGGAAGGGTAATAGTGTACCGTAGCAGGTTAACAGAATTTGGCCTTGTGGGAAGGTAGCCCACTATAATTCATAAACTTATAATAAAATCAAGAAAGGCAATTTGAATATAAAATGACATTTATATGTATACACATTTCAATTAATGTTTTTACAATTAAAATAATACTTGAAATAAAAGTACAACGGTGGTTAAATTGTTCATGACAAATAATGATGAGCTGAAAGAGATTAAAGGCTTAGGAGTGTGGAAGCATATATATATATATATATATATATATATATATATATTCGTTGCATATATATATATATATATATATATATATATATATAAAGACACAACCACACAAGTATGTAAAATGCATCAAATAATATCTACTATCACTCCAAAATGTAAAATAAAATACGGTCTAAAGAAAAAAACAACGCCAGGAGACGACGTATACATAATCAAAGTAAAAATGATAGATCCTAGGAAAACATTTCTTTTTGTTCCAATTTATATATATATATATATATATATATATATATATATATAATTTTAAGCAGCATGAAATATTGTGCATATATATATATATATATACACAATATTTCACACACACACACACACACACACACACACACACACACACACACACACACACACACTCACATACATATATATATATATATATATATATATATATATTAGCATTTCACAGTCCGAGTAGAATCTGTTCCCAGATGGAGTTTGTATGGTAGTTTAACCGCATGGCACAGCAAGTTTTCTCATTGAAATTAACAAAAATATAATTAACCTATTTCAGCTCCTTACCCAACAAAAAACTTCAAAAATGCTTATTTTTAATTTTTTAAGCAGCAAATTTGCAGTTAGAAGAAATTATCAGTAATATAAACAATAAAACTTGTTATTTATTTGAAATCGACAAGGTTAACTAGCAACGATATCGATTGGCTTCTTTACCTCAATCACCGACCTCCACTGTTTAGAACGCTCTCTCGTACAGCAAATTTTTACTCGTCCTACAATACAATTTTTTTACGAATGGCGGTTCCTACATCTTATGACCAGATTTAAACATGATTTTATTAAGTGTAGGCTGTTTGGATTTAATGTAGATGGCCTCTAATATTTGAAGCTTCTTTTTACTGTGTGTATGAGTGAGGATTATTGTTTTGTTGAGTAACAATACAATAATCAATACAATTGTCATAACACATTACACTGAATTTGGATATATGGTTCTGTTGTCATATTGCGCTATCACGTGGTGTGACGTCATAGAACCGTATTGCACATTTGATAACTGAGTTTGGTATTTTAGTAACTATTGTCGTTGCTTAGTGGAGTTTTATGTCAACACAAGATAAAATCGTCGCTGATGGTGGATTTTATTGTGTTAACATACTTATAATTTCTTTGAAGGTGGCTCATGTGAGCCGAAAACTTAGAACCAACTTAATAAAAATTATGTAAATGTTGGAGTCTTTTTATTTTTATTATCAACTGAAATTAAAACCAAGATACGATGTTTAGAACGGCTCATGATTAAACATAATAGATATTCATTGTCTCTTATATTTAACAGTATATGTTTAGAAAATTATTTGCTGCCTTGATATACTAAATATATATATAGAGAGAGCGAGAGAGAGAGAGAGAGAAAGCGAGTGAGAGAGAGAGAGAGTAGAAATAATACATACAAGTATATGGTAGATATCCTATGAAACAGTATTTTAAAAATAGCTACATTTGTAGTAATATAATAACATATTTACGGTATAAATAATAAATAAATAGTATATATATATATATATATATATATATATATATATGTGTGTGTGTGTGTGTGTGTGTGTGTGTGTGTGTGTGATTTTAGCCGTGAATGGGAAATGGCATTGGATTTGGGGTAATTTGAAATAAATGTTTAAAAATAAATTAAAATTCCAATAAAGAATATATATTTGTATTGTAGTGAATATTAAGACAAAAGGAAAATTTCGCAACACATCAGTTAGTAGAACGGAGATGCACGCAGTACATTCAGAGTCATTAGAGCTGGACTTTGGTAACAGTGCAACGCTTAGCAAGATATAATCCCATATCTTTGCTTGTTAGTCTGAGTTTTCCTAGCCGACCAACAATTGATGCCTATGCAAGGCTAACCTACGCTAAAGAAAGATTTGCATCGCCAAATATTTACCATTTCTCAGTTTTAATCTTTTTTTCTTCCCTCCCCTGTCTTCTGTGTGTACATATACATATGTGACCCACGTTCGTATAATAAATGCATGTGTGTGTATGTATGTGTTTATATCGGTATATATGTAGAAATAAGAATATATGTTTTCGTATATGTGTACAAATGTATGCATGTATGTATATGCGTATGAATATAGATAGATAGATAGATAGATAGATAGATAGATAGATAGATATAAGAATACACACACACACACACACACACACCTATATATATATATATATATATATATATATATATATATATATATATATGCAAGAATACATATATTTATGAGCATACATCTGTATGTCCGGTTGTCTTTATCTACGTATATATAATCTTAGAGAATGTAGGTCGAGATTAGGATTTCAACTAAGGATTTCTTTCTTGAAGCTATAATCCGATACCAGTGCTCTTAAAGTAGTTTCATTTATAATTCGAATTGTCAAGAGATTAGAAAGTGAAAGAGATGAAAAGTGTATAAAGTTTTTATTATCCAGTTTAGAAGCGCGGTTCATAAATGATTCTCTCAGCCATACAATGTAATCGAAATCTTCCCATAGTTTGATTCGTTTCTTCCAATCACGCTTTACAAATTTCTTTTCTGCCTACGATTCTCCACATCAGAAAAGTAATATCAGTTTTCTCATTTAACAACTGACACATTAAATTCTCTCTCTTTCTCCGCCCTCTCTCTCTCTCTCTCCCTCCCGCTGTTGTAGATAAGGACGGAAACCATAATTTCGACTCTTTCTCATATCCAACCATTTTTGTGAATGAGTGATCGAGAAAGATTAACAACTCTATAGAGTGGAAAATGTAACAAAACAAAAATGCTGATGATCTCTCCGTGTCAAGGGAAATCTGACGAGAAATAGACATCGTGATATACATACCGCAGAGGCAACATGTGATCCTTCTACTGTCTTTCCCAAGAATAATTATGGCAATTCAGTGTCCGCAAATTTGATAACAGAGTTAATTGAAAGTATATTTGAGGTAGGCATAACAGAAAGAAAAACGTCGTCTTCTTTGGTGTTATTTACTTGATAAAAAAAGCGTGTAAGAAAATATCAATGTTATAGAGATTTGAGAGAAACATAAAAACCAAAACATGACGTAGGACTACTGGGAAACGTGTAAGCAAATGACTACCTAAGAAAGCTTTGTGAAAAAACAAAAAATATACTTGCACTATTATTTCGATTAATCCGTTTGCCGTATATCTTTTACAACGGATATATTTATTCAATTATGTATTTTATTCATCAGCAATTTTTAGCTTATAAAATTCAATAAACAATATTGTAATACATTAAATATAAAAACGTGTATGGATGCAAGTCAATGCTATAGAATATACAGTGAATCGTTTGTAAGAATGTAAAAATGTAGTAAACTACACTACAGGCCATAATTATTAGACCAACCCAGTGTTTTTAAAAGAAATATGTATTTCTTTTAAAAACACTGTATGTGTTTGATGTATTTTTTTTTAATCATATCACCCCGGGCAAGGCGGTAAGGCCACTGGTGTGCAGGGGGCTACGTAAGAGTGAAAAGATTGGAAAAGAGAAAGCCGGAAAACACATCCTAAACAGGGAACAAGGGATGAGCCTCTACACCTGTTCAACAGACGTGGGTGGAGTGTGAACCGGGCGATAGTTCAGTCTATACTATTTTTAGTATTTGTTGCTAAGTGGATAATTCTAAATGAAAATAGAATATTTTTTAATACTGCATATGTGCATCAAACGAAGTGTTCTGGTGCCAAGTTTTGTGGTCTTTTCCCCATGTCAGTCGCTTCTTATTGGCTGAAGCAAAGGCTTTCTGGCAGCATTGTATTTGTAAAGTATTAATAACAAAAGAACCATTCTATTTTCTTTTACAATTATTAACTTGTCAATAATACTAAAAATAGTATGAAATAGATCATTTTTTTAAAACCGAGGTTGCCTAATAATTATGGCCGGTAGTATATATTTGATTGATTCACCATCTGATACAAAACTGATGTTAAACTGAATAACCCTAACAAATTATATCTGAGAAAATTAAAATAATTCCGTTTTAACCGCTAAATGAGTCTTACTCAACCCTTTAAAAGGATGAAATCAAATTATCACGGCACGTATAACAAACTTTTAAAGGTATATGTTCAAATATATATATTTATATGAAATAAAACCAAAGATTTAAAAAATACACCTACAAATATAAATTTACTTTATTGCAATATATCTATACCATTATTTGTGCAGTTTATTTAGTTGAAATTTGCATCAAAAAGCGTAAAGTCATTTTAGCAAAGGTTGGATATTCCTTTTGTATTTAAAAGCAAAATGCATGAATGAGTAACGTTGAATGTTTTATTCTGTTCCCTTGATCACTAAAAATTACAATAATTTGCAACACACAAAAGAGCATCACACGGTACAGTAGAGTTCCGTGGCACGTCAGTCGAAAATTACTACATTAAATACTGCAACGGTCAAAGCGTGTCTATAACCCTACATATGTAATCATGGCAAATTAATGTATATTTATCTGCTAACTATGCCATTAGTTTAAAAGACTTTCATGTAATTTTTATTTTTATCTAGGTCCCAAACCATTATCCTGCTACCAAAAAATTTTGCAGACTTTGTTGTACATTTTGTTATTATTTTTTACCAAATAGTCTTCAAATATGCACTCTTGCATAAGAAAACATTTCAGTTGTAGTTTCGTCAACAAATTTCGCTGATTATCCATTATTCTTTGCCGGTGCAATTTTGAAATCTTACATAAAAGAATTCTGAACAGCGAACCGTAACACTGTAAAAGCACCTAGTCTAATACGGAATATAGACAATCAAACAATAATACAACGACATTTTCATAGATGCAACGTCAACCTCACTCTTAGTGACACCAGTAAAGACAGTTACAGCTAAAAACTTAATTGCTATGACCACAGGCTTGATCACCCGCATACATTACGTGAATTTTACTCAAAAGTTTCCTTCTAAGACTTACTACGTTGTGAACAGTCTTTTGCATATAAGCTTCCCGGAAAGTACGATCTTAACCTCTACAATCATATCGTTAAATATTGGTCTTAGACTTTGGCGGAAGTGGAGTTTAGTAATACATGCATATATATATATATATATATATATATATATATATATGTGTGTGTGTGTGTGTGTGTGTGTGTGTGTGTGTGTGTGTGTGTGTGTGTGTGTGTGCGTGTGTATGTGTGTGTGTGCGTGTGTGCGTGTGTGTGTGTGTGTGGCGCGATGGATTGTGTGCCGTCTAAAATACGTAAAAATGAAAATAATACTGACATGAATAGGTACACTTAACAAGATTACAAAATTATCTTGAAATACTAACACTAAATTTATTCAATAAAAAATCTTTACTCACGCCGTCCAGACGACTATCGAATCTCCTGCATCAGAAGTGGTATGGTCGAATAAATTATCTGACAGCCATAACCATGTTCTTCTGCTTGTGTAGTGTAGCATGATGTAGACTCCTGTTGCCAGAGATAAGATCTTCCAACAGCCACCCTCTTGTCTCAAAGCGGCTCTCTCTGTTCAATACACTTGATATAGGACTCCCTGTTCAATCTGTGACATTGTGGAAAAATAATTGAGGAATAATGTTGCATCATCCGTGATCAATCCAAACACCATAATGTTGACTGAATATATCACCCAACTCTCTTCGGATCCTCTTCATTCGCCTCAGATTGACACACAAACACTGAAATGTTAGTATTGGACCTTTCGCCGCGGATGGAATGCAATACCGCCTGCTGCTTTCAAATTTCTAGCGGAGTGCATAGATCAACATTAGCCTACTATACTGTAAAGTCGACAATATAATAAACAATGCACGAATTAAAAATACAAAATGTCAACAATTTATCTATCGCACACTGATATATATATATATATATATATATATATATATATATATATAGTCATTCGCACACAGATATGTTTCGCTGTATAACAGCTCATCAGTACGGTTAGACATCCAATTGCTTTTAGATTGTAGCCATACCGAATGGTCATCAGGTGGCGACTCTACCTCTGAGCTATTGGCGCTCGGTAGAAGGAGGCAGACTTTTAGCGTGGTATATACCATGTAAGAATACGCCAGTAGCTAAGAGTGTTCAAATTCATTACTGAATGAACGATGCATAGATGCTAGAGTAGCTACTATTTTATATTATTATTTACTATAAGTCTACCATTCTTCCAGTGCGCTAAATCAGGTTGTGAGAACGTAACTAGTCATCCGCAGATAGATCTATTTCGCTGTATCATCGCTCATCAGTACGGTTAGACATCCGATTGCTTTTAGCCAGGATTGAAACCCGAAAATTAGAGACATGTATATACATATTCTTACATGTCTTTGACTTTTGCTATTCATCACGTGCAATTAAAAACTTTTTTCACATATGAACAGTTTGTTTGTGATGATTCCTTTATGTCAGTTCGACTTGAAGCTGATGTTCAGTTTTAGTTATACCAGGAAATGATTATATTAAAGGCTTTAGAAGTTAATTGCGTATTTCATCGCTATGAATTCTGGGTGCATTTAAGTGAGAAATTTTATGGTGTATTATAACGTTAAAGTGCAACATATTTGCCATTTGTTGCAGTATTATTTTTGGGGAGGATATTAACTGGTTTAAAATAGTTGTTCAGTGTATATTAATGCAGTCAAGGATCCTACATGTCATCCGTAGTATAAGTTTTCAAACTAGGGATTGTATTATATCTAGCAAGACTTGTTCTGATATACGATGCACCATTTATGAAGAGCTTTCCAGTGACAATACTGAAATGGAACCAAGATAAGGCACATATTCTGAAGTTTTTTTGGCTTTTCATAGTCAGCTTTTCAAAAGATTTTCATGTAATTTAGAAAAATCCTGTGCGCCTCTAATCCTTTCTTAGGCATCCTCTTTACCATTTTTTATCTCTCATGAAGAAAGTCTAACAAAAAACTAAAAATATATTACAAGAAAACCGAATGTATGGTATTAAGAGACAGGAAAATTTTACTAGAAAGAAATAAAGAGAGTACTAGAATGCTATGTAATGTGTATTCTTCAATTTGGCAGTAAATGCTGGACAATATCATCAAAGACGAAGTAAAAATCTGAAGCAACTGAAATGTGATTCTACAGAATAATGCTGCGAATATCAGGAATCGAACATGTAAGCAATGATGATGTTTTAGAAAGGATAGAAACGAAAAAGAAACTAATACTGAGCCTCAGGGAGAGAGAGCTGAAGTTCTTGGGACATGTGATCAGATAACGAGAAAAATGACAGTGGAAAGCAGTGGATAACCTATTTCAAGTGCAGGTGGATGGAAGAGCAGGGTTCGGGTGGCGTAACAGAAGAAAACGTGCTAAGAACCACCGGGGATAGGGAGACGTAGAAAGTCATAATAACTTACGGCCAGAAGAGACATGGCGCATAGAAGAAGAAGAAGAAGAAGAAGAAGAAGAAGAAGAAGAAGAATCTGTTGCGCATCAGTGGCGGTCCTACTTTTCATGGGGTGAAATAAATATACAATTTTTCTTTTAAATATGCTTCTTTCTGTTTTGTTTCTATTTTTTATAAGCAGACAACCCGTATCGCGCAAGCAAAAATGGCTTCTGCATGTAAATAAAAACCTAAAAAGCATGACATCACAAACCAGTGACAATGTCAAAACCTGAATTTCATCACATATTATCCATGGCTAATCATGTACGGATGCAAAAGAGTGGTCAATGGAGTAAGAAGAGTAATATAAAAAAACATTGGAAAATAATAATCGGAAAGAATCAGTTCATATACTCATCTCTCTTTTGATATACAAAGATATATGTAGAATCAAATACAAGCAACCACAAAATTATTAACTATAAATCTTTTGTGACATTAAAAACTCGATATTCTAGTGGATTAATATTCTCATCTTGTTGCTATTATCACAATAATCTAATTGAGTAAAACGTTAACCCGAAATGTTTTTGAGAGTGAAAGATTTCTATCCCTGTGTTGGATATTTCAGACCCAGATTCAGTGGAAAAAAGGTGAGTAATTACTGAGAAGTAATAAAATAAAAAATTCAGACGAATAAACTTCATGTAAATCGAATGCATTTTCATCAGGAAAGAAAAGACCACCAAAATGCCAAATAAGTGTCAAGGACACTAAAATAAAAAAAAGATTTCACAAATTTAACTGCCTTAGAAGTGTTCTGAAAAAAGATGGAAAGTGCGACACTGCGATACAAAGATACATAGGATACAAATGACAAAAATAAAATAAAAAGTAGAATTGCATACTCACAAAATCGAATCAGAATGACTAAAAACAGTTTGAAAAAAAGGTAGATCAAGGCAAATTTCACAAGCTGTTTTGAAAATTAAAATTCTGGAATCCTGATTGGATAAGAAATAGGAAATTGAATTATGACCCCTGTCAAATTTTCTTAGCACCTACAATATGGGTTTGCGTTTGTATTCGATTCCATGACTAGATTTCACTATTTATCCATGTCTCTTGTCCGGCCAAAAACAATCCGAAGGGAGCAGGGATTTGATAAAGACGTTGTCACAATGTAAGACGGAGGTTTCAAAACGCCAAAACTGTCATCTCTCTTTGACATACATTCGTTTTTCTCTTTCCTGTTTGTTTTCTATGTCTTCACTCACATACCGTCAAAGAAACAACAACAACAGCAAGACATTTTCAACAGACTTCAAAACAGTTTAACGCCGAAGGTACCACTTTCCTTTAATGATTTAACTTTTTTCCACATTCTAGCTGGCCATAATAAAAGAAAGGAAACACAGACTTTATTAATCTTTTCTGCATACACACATTTTGCTACTTACACCTATAAAACATGACCACTTTGTAAGTAGGAACTCTTGATTCTTTTAACGCGACACTACACTTTCTCTCTTTGAACATTTCCATAGTAATTTCACTTCTTACAAAATTTATGTTATTCTGTTCAGTTAATAAAATTCCACTTATTTTTAAAAATGAACACACTTTTATTCTTTCGATCTGATGATATCTTTAAATGCAAGTATTGTCCTTACAGGTACCTTGGCATTGCCAATTACACACTTCGAAATCTAAGCAATATATTCAGAAACAGGAAGATTTCATTGAAAACAAAGAAAAGAGTACTTGACTGTCATGTGAAATCTGTCTTCCTATATGGCTGTGGATGCTGGACAGTCTTCTCAAAAATGATGGAGAGACTCGAAGTAACAGAAAGATATTGTGGACGCTATGGAGCAAAGACAAGGTTTTTGAAAGGATGCAGAAGAAAATGAAACTTATACTTAGCATCATGAAGAGATACCTGAATTTCTTTGGGCCCATAATAAGAATGAGGACTTTAATATGCACAGAATAGATAGAGGGAAAGAGAGATGGAGGAATGCTGCGTGTGACATATTTGATGGGTTTGAGCAAGTGGAGGCGAAGCAGGGTTTGGGAGAAATACCACGAAGGAAAATCTTAAGAGTGACAGGGGATTGGGGCAAGTGGAAGTTCATGATCGCGTATGTCCTGAAATGACACAACATATACAGAAGAAGATCTATCCACGTAGATAAAACGAGTTTGAAGGTTAACAAGATCAACAGACTCCTGAAGACAACCGGATAAAACAACGAACGAAATCACGTATTTATAACGAAGATGTGTACATTATTACAAAAGTATATAGTAAAAAATTAGGATATTTTCTCAGAACAAAAATTCAGACATAAAATTTCATGGAATTCTGTAAATATTTTATAACTAGCAGTATAGCCTGTTGCTCGGGAGTGTAATGAAAGCTTTAAAACTAATCCATGGACTTGGGGCTCAGACTCTTTGAACGCTGGCACAAAAGACTAAAAAGCAATAGTTGTTTCCAGTTAAAGCGAAATCGTAGACTGAAAGAAAAATGAATGGATGTAAGTCAAATTTTCATTTTCTGGTATCGATATCAAATAAGTTTTTTGTCGTAAACTTAATTTTGAAGACTAAATAAGTCCTCTGAGTAAATGGTATCATGGCTGAGTCTAAGAACTACAATTATAACTACTTAGAGACAAACCCGAAGCAAAATCTAAAATGAAAGGGCTGAAAAAAATACAGACATACTGGCAGATAAACAGACACACAGACTCACAAACATCTTGCCTTTTATATATATTGTCGATTTTCTACACTATTGTAAGAACTACAACCTTGAAATTTCTGAATATCGTTTCTTATGTCTTTGACTATGAGTGTATCAAATTTGATTAAAATTGGACCACTTCTTCTATAACCGGATTTGTTTTATTATCGATCTTCGATATTTATCGGGGGTACCTCGACACAAAACCTAGCTAAGAACACTCGCAGACGCTTATAGTACAACTGTGTAAATTTTCAAGAAAATCGGTTCAGCCGTTTCGGTGTCTATAGGTAACGGACACACACACAAACACACACACACAGACAAAGTTCTATTGATAAATAAGTTTAGATTAGATAACTCGTACAGAAATATTCTCGAATTCGTTCTTAAGTCATAGTTGTTCTGCCTTTTTAATTGGGAAATAAATATTATCAAAAGATGTAATGTAAAACTCCTACTTAAAAAACAAGACTACTGTTAAAAACTGAATCTAGTCTAAATAAATACGTCAGCTGTAAAATATACAGAAAGTTACGATTAATGATGTAGGTTCAAAACAGGCACTTGATTTCATATAAACATAGATTCTTCTTCTTCATGTGCCGTGTCTCTTCAAGCCGTAGGCGATCATGAACTTCCACTTGTCTCTGTCTCTTGTCGCTGTCAATGATTTTTCTCTTGGTATCTCTTCTAAGCCCAGCTCTGTCAACCATTTGCTCAGACTTAACAAGTACGTCTCGCGTTGCTTTCCCCTGTCTCTTTTCCATTTATCCGACCTGTGAGTATCAAGTTTTCCAGGCCTTCCTCACTTTTACGTCTCCCAGGAACCTCTGTTTTCTCTTCCTGATACTTGTTATCAGTTGTCTTTCCGTTTGCATCCTTTCCAACACCTTATCTTGCACACGTGCTCCGTCCATGGCATCTTCAGCATCCTTCTGTAAAACCGCATTTCTGCTGCCTCAATCTCTCTTTCATCTTTGATTCACTTCTATACAGAAGGAAATATATCACATAGCAATCCAGCACTCTTTTCTTTGTTTCTAATGAGATTTTCCTGTCTTTCAGTTCTCTGGTTCTGAAATGCGTTTTGGCCATGCCAATGCGTCTTTGTACCTTTGTGTCACATTTTTCATCCTCTGTCAAAACACTTCCCAGGTATAAGTAATTCGGTTTACGAATATAAAAATATGTTTTTCCTTTTTTTATTTTGTAAATTTAGGAAGTGTGAACTGTTTGTTTTGTAACATCATTGTAAATGTATCTTCATACGCAAGAAAACAATATGATCATGTCTCACAATTTCGTAAAATGTATATTTTAGTTTTTTTTTGTTTCTTTTTTTTGTATTAAGTTTGTTACCTATTGGTGCTTAATCGACAATAATATAAGACGTTTGAAAATTAATGCTAAATGCTATATCACCGCCGATTAGCAAGAGGGAAGATTAGCACACTAATGTAACCCTGTCGTTAAATAACAGCAATTGTTAGAAAGTTGTACAAGTCAAATGCAAGGAAACCAATATCTTGAAACAATATATTGAGATTCAATAAAACGGTGATAAAGAATCCATAATTGAAGTATCGGCCAATAAAACGTTTAATTAATCTATTCTCTTTATGTTTTTGGTCCTTTAATTGTATCTATGATGTATTGTCTATCCCTGGTAATGAATAAATAGCCTTTGCTTAATATCGTTTTATGTTAAGCATTTAATGGGTTTAATATATCAGTAAAATGGAAATATCTCTCTCAAGAAATGATGAGCAACAAAACGACAAAGACGGTGCCAACAACGCCAACTGAAGATGAAGTTGAAGCAAGACTATCACTTAATAGTAAAGTCCCTCACATGAAAGGCTTGAATAAACAAGACTGCATTCTAGTAAACATAAGAGTAAAAGAACTGATTTATTAAACGGTTCACTTTGCTCGGGTAGTGATTTGCATAAAATGCAGATAAATATTTTAATACTTTATTAAAACGACTAAGTAATCACACCTAAATTTACTAACTTCAGTTGATTTGACCCTCACTTCTAACTACTGTTGAGACAGGACATATGTATATAAATACACATTGAAATATGGTTTCATTTTGAAGGCTTCGTCAGGGGAATAAATTTATAAAGAATTTACTCAACACCTATATTAAACTTTACAAAAGGTTATAACTTACTTTTATATTCGTGATATGGAGTGCATAATTCATAGTTATCTGAAATTTTAATGGATATATCTGGTCGTAGTTTTTATTCTAGTACCCTAACTATGTAATTTAAAGTCTACAAGTTCTGCCATTGTCAATTTTGCAATATTTTTCTGATCTGTTACATTATTGAATAAATCTTGTATTAAAAAAGATAAATGTACACTTCGCTTTTGTTATACTTCTGTATATATGAATGAACAAAGTTACTGCTGACTCTGATGCTGACAATACTGAAAATGGTTATGAAGAAGGAATACCTAACCCAAAGCAAAATCGCTGATATTTTAAAAATCAGCCTGTGGCAAGCTATTTTGTCAATACATCTAGCGATGAGAAAGAATACAGTAAAAGAGTATTTGCCCTATTTATTTTTTTAGAATATTATCGCAAAATGGTTTGAGTTTCTCAAGTATAGACTACTCAAGGCAAAATATATTCCATTTCTTTTTAATGAAAAGTAGAGGAGAATATACAAAATGATGATGTACTAAGGGAAACGTGTACGAATGCACTATGTAGAATAAGATTGAAATAAATAAAGCGGAATAACCCTGGAAATGGTAAAAAATTTTTAAAAAATAGGAATATGTGAAATATTAAAATATAACATATATAATTCAAGAAAAAGCGAGTACACATGAAAATCGTAAAATATTGTAAAAGATAAATTGCGGCAAAGGAGATAAGTTTAAAATAATTGTGTATGTCTAGATTATATATCATGGTTTGTTTTACGGCATATCAATCTCAATGTGTTATTTAATGCCGATAAGATTTTTTGAATAAATTCTTATGATGAAAATATCTATTCTTTGTAAGAAATTAGTTTGAAGATCACGTTTCATTGACGTATTTTGATAAAGAGGGTGTGTAGAGAATCTGGTTTCATTGTAGTATTGTTTTCAGTTTCTAGCGTCATTTGTTTTATTGATATTATTTTTGGTTTAGATTTTGTATAAACCCACTGTTTTAAAAAGCAGTATTATGCCATCTACTTTTATTTTTTTGGAGAAACTCATATATGTTGTCTATATTATAATTCATTGGCTTTGTGACAGCAAGGTCTGAACATCCGGTTAATATATGTTTAATAGTGAATCTCGTATCACATACACGGTATACTGGTTGAATTTGCTTGTTTAGCAAGTACGGGTGGGTTATTCTCTTGTGGCGATATGTCACTTCTTAATGTTCAAATATAAAGAGTGATTCTAAAATGAGAGTATAGCTTACAATAGAAAAGAGTAATGTACACTACTCATTACGGATCACATATACGTTGCTGTGCTTTAAAGAAGATTAATTTATAAGAAAATTCAAATAGAAAATAAGAAAATCTGCAGAGAATGGAAGGAAAGAATCAGCTACTTGTTGCGTTAGTCATAGCATAATGATTGGTATTATTAATTTGAATGAAATTAATCAACAGTATGTTGATATAATCTTATGACATTAAATAAAGTGCTAGACAATCTAAAACAGCAAAAGTTATGCAACAGCTAAGTTAACATGTTTAGCTGAATAAATCTGAAAAAGTAACCAACAGTTATACTGTCGATGAATGCCTTGAAAAAAGGATTGAACAGAAATTATTTATTGAGAAGTTGACGAGAGTGAGAATAAAATAAAAGAAAAGACTGATTCAATTTTAATATACAGAGAAGAGTTTGAGTTTAAGTTTTGTTTAATCGCATATATAAACCCGTGGGTTATTTAATACCAACGGCATTATTTAGCGGCATATATAAACTCTGTGGATTTAATGACAAGAAAGTGGGGATTTAAGTTATTTTTTAAAGTTCGGTTGAAGTTAGAAGGTTGATTTAGTCAAATTTTAATGATTTCTTTTTGTTTTTAATCTTTTTCATTTTAGAAAACTGAAAATGTCTTCTAGTTTTGTATTCAAAAATGTTTTGCTGAGAATAATTGTTTATCTTTAAAAATGTATTTCACCTTCGTAATCACTATTAAACTCTGCGAAATCTTCCTGTATTGTCTGATATCCAAACACTCTGAAGTATTCGGATTAGGGATTCCGTCATAAATTCCAAGCACTACGGCATGTCGCTACTAAAATTCTGGCAGAGAGAAAATTGCGTCATAATACTTTTGTTTTCAAATGCGGTACAAGAGTGATTCTACAATAATGTGCAGTCGACAAATGGCAGACGACCAACGTGCAAGCGCGGGATTTAATATATAAAATCTTATTAGGTCCCACCCTTTTACAGTGAAACCGATGAAATGTAACTGCAATTTCTGCTCCAACAGATTCTTTCCTCGCACTTCCCGCCTGTGAAATTCCCTACTGCATGCTTGCTTCCCCGACGGCTACAACCTCCAGGAGTTTAATTGTAAGGTCAATAGACACCTCCTAACACACTAACTCACACCCACCCTTTCCAACTCTCTCCCTATGTACATCCCAAGTCGTCTATCACCCTCCTTCTGACATTTCCTATACCCAATCCCTCTATGTAACCCCCTGCGTTATAGGGACAGTGGAATGCCTTGCGTGGGGTGACACGATTAAAAAACAAAATAGAAAAATCCTGAAAAGTTAATAATTCTTTTTACATTTGCTCATAAGTGCTCGTTGCAAAATAAGATTTTTACAATTTAGTTGATAAAATCCACCAGAGAATGATAGAGCATGTTAGCTAAAAAAGATTTCTTATGTCTTATCATATATATATATATATATATATAGAGAGAGAGAGAGAGAGAGAGTGAGAGAGAGAGAGAGAGAGAGAGAGGGAAGAGAGAATTATATTGAAGAAAGAAATATTAATCAAAGTACGTTTGGCTAAATTGAATTAAACTTTGATTCTATATTATTTTTGTCAAAGTATCGAATGAGACGTAAATCATAAAGAAAATTGTGAATGAATTGTAGAAGACTATTTGTTTGCGGGCTTTGATATCAACATTTCAAGGTTTCTGGCAGTTTCTCACCGTAAGAGTTCATCAACCCATATCCCTCTCACTCTGCCTGTTTGCCTCTTTCTCTCTCTTTATATATATATATATATATATCAGCATGCAGTGTGTGCATAAAAGAATCCAAAGGAGTATTCTGTACATTCAGTGGTAGGATAACTCTCTAAGGGAGCTCTAAATATATATGTATATGAATACATATAGAGCAAATATAAGAAAAATTAAGACAGACTCGTTATTTCGTAGTAAAGCAGAAGTTTGGCCTATATCAGGCTAATCATCATCAGCTTCCTTCTTTATTGTACAAAGGATTTTACACGAATGAGATTCACAAAGACCTAAAAAAAAAACGAATACAAATAACGGTCGTTCCCTTAAAAGAGAAAATTTAAGGATGAATACATCAGTTCGGTGATATTTATAAATTAAAATTTTTAAATTAAAATTTTTTAAATGTTTTAAATTTTTTGATTTTATATTGTATTATATCTGTTTTGATGATTGTATAATTAGTGTAATTTTGTTTATATAATGGTGTGAGTATTTGGTGATCACAGGAGATTAGCTATTATCTCTTAAATATATTTTTAATTTTTTTAGACTGCAATTTCTTATCCTTTCATCGTTAATTTATAATATTTATTTTTATTTTCACCTATCATCTTTTCTTTCTATTTTAAATTTATTCCTCTCTTCTTTATTCTTCTTCCCTTTTCATTTACGCTTTAAGATACTTACCCTTTCTTTTTAACGCTCTCACTCTCTCTCTCTCTCTCTCTCCTTCTCTCTCTCAATCTCCCTTACCTAATCCACTTTCTTTGCGTTTCATATCTACAGGTCTGCAATCCAACTGTCAGGTTGAATGTATCTTCGAACTTTTGTTGACATACGCTGCTACGCGTGTCCTCTGGTTATATGTTGCGTATATATATGCTTATGTATGATTATGTGTGTGTGTTCGCCGAACTGATGCATTTTTTCTTAAATTTTCTCTTTTAAGAGAGCGACCGTTATTTTTATTCATTTTTTTTAGGTCTTTGTGAATCTCATTCGTGTAAAATCCTTTGTAAAATAAACACGGAAGCTGATGGTGGTTCGCCTGAAATAGGCAAACTGCCGATTTACTATGAAATAAAGTGTCTGCCTTAATTTATCTTATATATATATATATATATATATATATATATATATATATATATATATATATATCTTGTGCCTATGACTTAGAAGTAGAAATGCCAACTTATGTCAATTCAGTCGGGTTTCAATCCTGGCTAGAAGCAAACAGATGTCTAACCTTATTGTTGAGTTGCAATACAGCGAAACAGATCTGTCTGCGGATGATTATATATATATATATATATATATATATATATATATATATATATATATATATATATATGTGCGTGTGTGTGTGTGTGTGTGTGTGTGTGTGTCCACACACACACAGGCACACACACACAAAATGAGAAAGATGGGAGATGTTGGGATGTGAAAAAGTTTCCGGTCACAACATGAAGAAATTTCCATCAATCACATTTTATGTTTGATCTTTAGGTTATTTTATGCGCAAAAGATTAGGCCAAAAGCTCTTCCGCTTCGTCTTGGACACACACGCACAATATATATATGTATGTATATATATATATATATATATATATATATATATATATATATATATTATACTTTATGCACAATATTTGGTAAAATATACGAGAATTATTTTGTTGCAATATTTCTCTTTTCTTTTTTAATATTTTCCATGAAATGGATGGTTGAGGCTTGGGATAGCTTTGCAAGTAACAAGTGACAGGCTACCAGATCGAATCTGGCTCTAAAACAAACAAAGGCAAATCTTATTCACTTTATCGCAATTTCATTAGTTTTATCTGATTTGCAGCGAGAAAGAAAAGAAATAAATAAAGTAGAAAAAAAGTAGTAAAAAACTGAAACTTCAGCGTTGTGTATCGATTATTCTTGGAGCCTTTCTTCTTCTCTGATATCGTAATTGATTGAAGAATAAGAAATACCGATTTGATTATTATTATTATTATTATTATTAATGAATATTTTCTTTTTTCTCTCTCTTTCTTTCTTTTTCTTTTATTGTCTTTCTACCGTTTCTTCTTATACCATTTGCTATTATTATTTTCTCCGGGGCCAAATAGTAAGTAGTAAGTTCCATAACAATGGACTGCGTGTTCTTCTGCTGTCAAAACTATTTCACAGTATTTTTGAATTTTGTAGATTGTATTTTGCCTACGTTTTCTATTTGGTTCAAATCTCAATGGCTTTTTAAGATCAATTTCATATTTTACATCAACGGTCATTATAATATTTCACAATTCCTACATCGTCCCACTCTTGAATTGTTAAATAATCCTGAGGCTAAAGCTTTCGTCTGTTGTTTGTATTGTTTGACGTGTTAGCATTCCCTTGACGATGATGGTTGCGCTCAATCTTTTTCCGTTGTTCCTTTGTCCAATCAAAACGCCTGACTTCGTTATTCAATTTCTTTTATGGTTTCGATTTTCAGAGTATAATATGATTTACTTGCTTTTATTCGGTGCCCTGTTTTTTTTATACAAAATTTCTTGTTCGTATTCTTCTCAACTACTGAAGAATGGCACATTTTTATTCCCTTCTGGAATTGGAAAGAAAGCAGTGAAGGCGTATATCCTGAATCCATCATAAAAACTCAAAATACGTATATAGTGAATACAAAACAATTCAAATAACTTCGTGTATGGATCTGTTATAACAAATGTATCATAGGAAATAAGAAAATTTAACACAGACAAAGTTTTGCTCGGGGTAATTTCGCACAACACCTAAAATTATTAAAAAACACTCAAAATATTAACCGAACATTTTGAGTTATGTTCATATATAACTTCGTCAGATTGAGACTTTCATATAGATGCCATGTATGGTGACAAACAATAATAACTAAACTGTAAGCTTTATGCAATTTTTTTTTTTCAGATTAATGTTTAAAATAGCTTTAAGATCATTGTTTAAACCTACATGCTTGAGCAATGGCGATCATCCTTGAAATATTGTTTCTATATTGAGCTACAGAATTACAAGCAAAACACTGTATCAAATTACAGAAATGGCATTACCTGTGAATTTTCAACAGCAGCAGCAACTCCATGGCTAGCATATGTAACTCGAAAAGGGAAGAATGACATAATAAAGAGGTTGACATTTCACACGCGTAAGAAAAAAATTAGGCAGGGGATTTCCATCAATAATTGAAAGAGCAGTAACACCTACGAGACTTTCGAATGCTATTTTCATGAAAAATTATTTTTAGAGAATTTTTCTATTTAAACATCAGGAGCATTGTCTGCTAATCCTCCATGTCCACTGCAGGTTACTGCAGTAGACAAAATGATTAGGTGGGAATATTGCAAAGATATAGAACGAATAAATTAACTACTTTCACAAGCTAAAAAAAGACAGAAAAAAACTTAATTGACCCTGTATATTTTTAATGTTATTGTACGTAAGGATTTTATTATTATAATCACATTGATAAACCTTTTTCGTTTTCCATTACCATATTGTGACATATAACTTATTTTTCTATTTATTATCTTCACATTATGGCAGAGATAATCTATTCGGTCGTAGTTACCTGTCTTTTTGCTTATTTGTTTGTTTGTTTGTTTAGTGTTTGTTTATCTGTCTGTGATCTAGTTATCTCAAGACATGCTGGATGGATTTGAATGAAATTTCAAAGATCATTGACCTCATGCCGTGGACGAACTAATTATATTTTTGGTTTGATCCGGTTTGGGAAAAAAGTTTCTGCCTTGTTTTTCTGGTTTTACTAATAAAGTTTAATTTTTGACTTTCAAATATAAGATAATAAATTTCTTCCCCTAGAACATATTAAATACTGAATTACCTCCCCTGTTTCATTTTAGTGCGCATTTATTCTGTGAGCGGTTGAATTTATTATTGTTAATTCAATTCTGAGAATGATCGAGTTATCCTTTCTCGTTTTAATTGTCATCATCTTGTTAATCGCCAAGATGATGACGGTATTGCCTTGACGGATGTTTGCTGTCTCTGACTCCTTATTCTACTTCTAAATAATATTATTCTTTGATTTGAAATTTTATCGACACTTGCTTGTTTCGGTCGGTCGTGGCTTTGACAGTCGTATCTCAAATTATATTTACAGCTTAGAGACACAACACTTTGGTCATGCCATTAATGGATTCAACTAACAAGACAACCTCTGCAATCCCATTGTTATCAGGTATCTTTAAAGGGTCATGGTCTAAAGGTAATCTTGGAGAAAATTCTGAGTTTTGCAAAATCGACAGAAACAAGAGCTGAGTACTTCTTGTTCCTTATTTGCCCTGGTATACCTCTATATTTTTGGCCGCACCACAGTTTATTGCCCACTAGCAGTATAGCCCAGCGTTGCTCGGGTGTAATGAAAGCTTTAAAATTAATCCATGGTCCTGGAGCTCAGACACTTTGGACGTTAGCACGAAAAACGTAGGTTGTTGACAGGTTGATTTCAAAGAACTTACTAAAATGAATGGATGTAAGTCAAAGTTTGATTTCCGGAATCGATGTCAAAAAAGTTTTCCGTCGCAAACTGAATTTTAAAGGCTAAATAAGTCCTCTGAGAAAATGGTATCATAGCTGAGACTAAGAACTAAAATTATACCTACCAAGAGAAGAACCGAAACAAAAACAAAAATAAAAGGAATGAAAACCTGATTTTGATCAGACCCGATAAGATATCGAGGTATCGATTTCCAAAATCGAAGGCAAATAAGACATCCAAGGATAAACTAAGCTAAATAAGTTCATGAAAACTTATCGCACCCATCGGGAGTAAAATTGGAGAAAATGAGCCATATTGATGGCTAAATATCGGTTTTTGATCAGAATCGATAGAATATCAGGGGTATCTATTTCCAATATCGGGAAAAGTGAGTCGTCTGAGATGATCTACTAATGTTTGAGACTAAAAAACTATAATTAACAAATTTAGAGCAAATTCTGCAGCAAGAACCACGGTAAAAGGGCTGAAATCCTGATCCTGATCAGACCTGATAGGATAACGGGATAGCGATTTCCGATATTCGAGAGAAATCGGAAAAAAATAAGTAGGCCATGACCTGACCGGAAGCCTAAAGGATATTTGTGTGAAGTTTGGTGAGAATCGGATAAAAATTGTAAATTTACATAAATGACATCCAGGCAGAGAGACAGACAGTCAGACAGACACCCACAACACAAACATCTTGCCTTTTATATATATAGATATCTCATTGTAACTCAACCGCTAACGAGATCCATTCATTGTTGCTCTTTTGCAGAACGTAAGGGGGATTGCTTTTTATATACGTATGCGTTTTTATATCAGCAAATATTTATGCATCCCACCAGACAATTGAGATGAGAGGCAGTTTGGGTTAAATTATGTCTTGTGGGTGCTAAACTTTCAAGTTTCTTCTTTTTTTTTTTTTTTGCTCATTGTCTTCATCAGATGTTAAGGATAATTGTTCATTTTGTTTCTAGTATATATAAAAATTTGTCGTTGATCGCATGTTTAGTTTATACTATTCTTAGCATCTTTTATAAAGCCACTTTTCTATTACCTTAATTCTCTTCTTCATTAATTCAGCAGTTATTGTTATATAAGTGGACTGATATTGCATAACAGTACAGTGCTTGTTAATTTATTTTCTAACGAAATCTACTTTCCTCATCCTTCACTTACCTTTTAGAAACTTATCTTTCGATATCCTACTGGATTTCTGCGTCCTATGTTAAAAAAAATATTTCCCAGTTATTTGATTGTTTGTAAATGTTCCATTTTGGCAGCTCTAATTTGAATGTTGGGCTCTTTCTTTTTCAGTCAACAATGAAGTCTGTTTTCACATAATTGATGGCTTTCCTTTATTTTCCACTGTAGGATTGTAGATTCATTTCTGTGACTTCTATCAACATTGTGTTATCTACATATCTGATGTTTTTACCATTGTAGCCACCAATAATGAATTCTAATAGGACTTCTAATACTCTCTGAGAAATTAAACGATTTGTTAAAAAATAAAAACGGTTTTCTTGTTTTTTTATGTCGTTCAGAGTATAAATATTGCATTCCTTGTTCCAGTTTGTATTTCTTCAAGGCATGGGCTACCAGGAATCTCTTGAATGAGTCTATCGGAAAATTTTCAAATCAATCCGAGGGCAACAACCACAACTATAATTATTGATGCCGTCATGTGCCACATTTCTGATTTGAAGACCATTGTATCTTGATACATTTGGAATATATTCGAAGATACTTTACAATGTGCAGGGACTGTCATATCAATAAGAAAGACGTTCTGTTTTTATGGGCTTTCTTCTTCTTTTTCTTCTTCTTCTTCTTCTTCTTCTTCTTCTTATTATTATTATTATTATTATTATTATTATGTTATTTTTCATCATAATTTATTTCGGTTATTTTCGCACTACCTACCAAGTCTGCGAGAAGAGCTAAGGCAGGTCATGGTGTGTTGTTATGGTTCCATTTCATGTTTTTCAATCTACCCTAACATATCTACATTTTTTCTATTTCAATTTCCAGGTCTTTATATTTTGACAGTTTTTCGAATTCCTTGGTTTCTATTATTATTATTATTATTATTATTAACGCTATTTTTACCTTGAAAATGTATTTTTGCTTTTAAATATTAGGTCATTATTATCTTATGATAATTTAAAACATTATTTTGCTTATAATAGAATAATAATGAAATCAATCTTCATTACTTTGTGGGGATACCAGGGACCGAATGCTTGCCCTCAAAGGTCCAGATAGCAAATGACGAAAACTGGTCTTTGCGCATCTGGCTCCACGCAGAGTTCCGATAGAAAATCAAAAATAAATAAATATCAGATTCCATTTACGGACTTCTTTTCGCGAACCGACGTGAATTTTATTTATTTTCCAATGGGAAGCCTAGAAGAAAATCCGGGTGTGAATTCCCAAATGACTTGTTTGGTGCCCCAAAGACGAAATAAAAGGCTGACACAGGAAGCATCGCCAGTTGAGAAAATACGAGCATAATTAACATGTCCCTTGGCATCGTCACGCGATAACATTATGCTTGCCTCAACCTTCTTCTCCCATCTTCTTTTTCATTGTTAACTGAACCACTTACCCGATGAACTGAGCGGAGACAGCAAAGACACTCCTAACAAACAAACGCTCACACATACATATGCACAAACCCTTTTCAGCATTTACTGCTATGAACATTTTTAACGAACTTTGTACCAACCGAAAGACATTACTTTTATTTGTAAAAAAAAACTTAATTGATATATATATATATATATATATATATATATATATATATATATATATAAATGTTGTTTCTATATACAATTTGATTTTCTTGTTTTATAACCCTCTTATAGTGGACTATCTACTAACAAGGCCAAAATCAATTAATATATTTCAGTACACTAATACACTTTACTATAACGGATAACCCACGATAACTTCATCTGTTTGCAGCATAATGCCAGTGAGAAAACAAGAACACGCGAGTCATCTATTGTTGTGTACAGATAGTCACGGAGCAAGACGAGTTGGTCACTCACTAACCACCTACCCCCTTGCGCAAATTACTTAAAACAACTGTTTTAGTTTCCTTTTACCATACGGACAGTTTTAGACCCACTGGAGTGACAGACTGTAAATGATTTCTGTTTTTAATGCCAGATTTTCATTTTCAGTAGTATTAATTATATGTATCTATTTTCGTAGTGTATGATGAAATTTGTTTGGCCATGAAAATATAGTACCTCATTTCTGATTGCATCAGATTTTTATCACGCTCAGAAACTATTGTCCCCACGGTTGTTCTACGGCCATTGTCTGTGATAGACGTTACTCTATAGAAGCGATCAAAAATTGTAATGATGCACGAATATATTGGCCAACCTTACGGCGCGTTTGAGGATATCGTTAGTGTCAGCCTTACAACACATAATCGTGTCATCAAGGCGAAGAAACAAACTCGATAGATCGGTCAAAAACGTATAGGAAAATGCAGTCAGAAGAGAAAACAACGCAAAACGGCGACCTATACGTCATCGTAAAAAAAAGTAAAAGATCTCAGGAAGACATGATTCGTTTTGTTTCAATTAATTTGCTCAAGGGTGTACATTGAACATTTTTGTTCTGACACAGAATGCTTTCCTAATGACCTTCTGACCTTGATACAGAACTGTGGTTGTTGTCCTGATAGACTCATGAACGTACGGGCAAACTCAACTGAATAAATAAATAAATAAATAATGAACTTCTCTGTATGTATATTTTTATGGATTATATATGTAGTATTGCGTATTCTCTTTCAACATTACAACGAGATAGTTGAAATCACTATTTCACGATGGTCACATACATTTTTTTCTGAAAATAATTTTATGATGTAAATATAAACAAGTGCACCATAGTTAAAAGATAGTCGGTTTGACCGTTACTACTGAGTAGAGATTTCAATCCCCGTAGGGTGCCCTATATAGATTTCGACATTAAATAACCCTACAATGGTTGACACGTCGTGAAATCGAGCAACCAATCTCAACACCTATCCGAGTATAATGGACCACATTACTTAAGACGACAGATAATTAAATTTTTGTAGCTTCTTGATTTTGACGTTCCCAAATCGAAACTCACACCTTTGGCTCTCTAGCTGCCGAGCGCAACTTTTGTCTTCATAAAATTACTTTGAAGAGAGTCATATAATTTTATGTCAGTTCACTGTACGAGTCCTGCTGGTATCATTTACACCAGAACTAACTTCCACATAGATAGGCGACTAAACCGATTCCACGACCGATATTTTGCTGTGAGTATTTTGACGGGACGCAAAACAAGCTAAAAAAAAAAAGAGGATGTAGATTCATACTTTCCGCGTAATATGACGGAACCAACTGGAATTATAGCACAACCCTCTGAATAATAATTTTCTCACTGGAACAAAACAACGTCTGTATCCACGAGGTCACATAACCCAGTGGATATATACGTTGGTTAGTTTCAGTCACTTGACCCAAAGAGTTGTGACTTGAACACCAGGCTACGGTAGTGATAAACAAATAACTGAGTTAAATTAAAGGAACATAATAACCAGAAGTGGTATCGCGTATGGAATGAAAATTATATAAACCAGTGATCATAATAAAGGGTTTGGTTCTAAATTTTTTAGCACATGAAGAAGTCCGGAGCGTACAACGACCGAAATGTCGTATACATGTCAATAAATATGAGGACAATATTCCGAACAATGTCAGTCAAGTGCCATACGCGATACAAACTTAGGCGATCAAGTGTCAAAAGCGACAAGTCTAACTGGGCATTTTTTCCTGCAGTAGGTTGTCATTACATTCTGTGGTATACTAGATGCCAGCCAGGGCTATAGAACCTAATCTGACTTGTTATTTAACCCATAATTGGTGTTGCACCACAACGCACATGTAAATAGTGTAAATACTACCTCATCTCAGAAGTATAGACTAATAATTCCGTGTCATTATACATTACACTACCCGCACATCCGAGCTTACAGAAAGTAGTATTCCCACGTGGTCACTTATCTAGAAACTGACCAGGCTCGACGTTGTCTCCTACAGAAACCATTGTGTCAACATCACATGAGCCTAATCCTACACACATAATGAGGAAGCAGTGATTTTAAAATATAACACTCGCAGGGCACATCGAAGGCAAAAGGTACAGGCAAATGTAAAGAGCTACCGATCTAACAAACGTAAATGGATGTTGGAACATGAACTGGGGCTGATATTATAGGAACACACCTCACTAAGAGCTTCGAAAGGTAGGTAGTTGTGGAGAACCGTGAGAGGAGATACCATTTAGAAATCTGTGTTAATTCTCGTGTATGAATCGATATTTGATTTTTTGTTCAAACATTTATGCCAAAAACACAATGCCAAAAATATGGGGCACACACTGAGAATGGAATTCATTGCTCAATTAGGAACAATTTTAGCGCGACAAGATTGCTGACCAATCGCTGAATGTTCAAATGTGTTATTCTGATTCAAAGTATTTTTGTTCTTAATACTTCGTTTTTACGCAATGTTCAGTCTATGTCATTAGAGCATCCTCATACAGAACCACAATTCTGTTATTTCAAATCTTGTCTGTGAATTGAATACAACGCTGGACCGTTATTACATCAGAGTCGAGTAAAGTTTTCTTGGTTTCTACGGAATGACACAGTACTGATAGCAGGCATAGAAAGGAAAATGCAGGACCTTCTACAAAAAGTAGCAAAAGAAAGCGAGAAGGAAAGACGGAGCATAAACGTAAAGAAAACTGAATGTATGGTCATTAACAAAAAAAAGTCAATTATGCCAAATGCAATACGGAGAAACTAAAATAACACAAGTTTAATAATTTTAAATACCTGTGAAGTGTTCTGACAGAAGATGGGAAGTGAGACATGGAGATCCAAAGACGCATTGCCATGACCAAGGATACATTTCAGAAGCTAACCAGAGTACTGACAGTCAAGAAAAATCACATTGGAAACAAAGGAAAGAGTGCGGAATTGCTATGTGATATCTGTTCTTCTGTATGGAAGTGAATATTGGACGATCATATCAAGGATGAAGGAGAGGCTTGACGCAGCAGAAATGTAGTTTTACAGAAGGATGCTGAGAATACAATTGACTGAGCACGGGGGCAACGATGAAGTGTCGGAGACTATGCAAACGAGAAGAGAATTCACCTTTACCATCAGGAATAGACAATTTAGGTACCAGGGACACTTAATGAGGAAAGAGGCCTGGGTATTTTAATACTCACAAGGACGGATAAAAATAATGAGAGACAGGTTAAAGCAGGGCGTCACCTACTTGATAGGTCTGAGCAAATGAATGGCGGAGTGGGGTTTGGGAGAGATAAGAAGGAAAAAATATTGACAGCAACAAGAGAGAGAGCAAAGTGGAAGTTAATGATCGCCAACGTTCTGAATATAAAGAAATTTCTGAATTCAAAACCAGCCTACTGAGGTATGTGCTCTTTTAGGATCTTGCTTTAGACACATTGACACTACCATAGCTGCAGTACAGTTCAGGTGCTGCCGCAAAAATCCTACTTAATAGTGACGTGTCACGTGATGATTAGTGTATTTAGAGTATTTGGACTATTGTACACATCTAAGTGCATAAAGATGTTGGTTAGTTCCTTTGACCCATAGAATTGTAAGTTCGTTACCAGGCTACAGCAGTGGTGAACAAGTAACTTACAGGGTTAAAGGAACATAACTCATGATTGTTAAAAAAGGCTATAAACAAAAGAGATGTAGTTGATATGTAATAATGTGTTCTGGTAAAAATTACTAGCACCTGAAGAAGGCCGGAGGGTGCAACGGCTGAAACGTCGTATAAAATATACAATGATTTTTCTAAATTTTAATTCGAAGATTTACAAAAAAAAAGATATTAACCAAAACTCAGAATTGCTATTTTTTTTACCATAATTCAATTTATATTTCTCGAGGTGCACTTCAAGTAGTTAAAAACATATAAATCACTTTAACACATCACAATCTCATAAACGATAATGCATGAATAATATATCTTTATCCGCATCAACTAGAAAGGCCAGACATATTGTCTTATCATTTTTCAAAATTCAATTTCAGATCATTTTTTCTTCTAATTTCAAATCGTTTTTTCCTGCTGTTTGGAACTGACTGCATATTTTATCCAGAAAGATTATTATTTATTCATAAGGTTACCATATCGTTTGTTTTTGTAAAATACTCACTAGCCTAAGTTATTCATTTGCCATAGTTTTGTTTCGTGTTATTTTCAGATAAAAAATATTATAAAAGCTCTGAAAGTTTTTGCATCATTTTTATCCATCAACCTACATCCGCCATTTTTGACATTTCCCATCAATCACGCAGAGTTTTATACTTTATATATATATATATATATATATATATATATATATATATATATAAGACTGCGTTTGATAAGGTAATCATTATGTCTGGGTTTCTACCAAGATTCTTATCGAATAATCCTTTTGTCACTAAAGACGATTTAATAACTCGACGTGTTTCTGAAACGTCAGCCGCAGACAACAGATACAAGTTGAGGGAAAACTTTAAGATAAGATCAAAAACGTGTACGATTAGGTTTACAAACGATTAACAGAGAAAAGTTAACCGAATAACGTGT